>CAKAOH010034367.1:0-70764 GCA_916701665.1 Sebastiscus tertius
CGGGACTCACTACCTGCTCCGATTTCACAGACCTGACAAGAGAGACTGTAACAGCAGAGGGGAAGGTATCACAACCAGCAGGAGTCACGCTTAAGATGGCTTTAAGCAAATAATAGATCAGTCCCTCCTTCTTTAAAATCAAAATGTGAAACTGTAAATATTTGCCTCATTTGAGATGTGATCCTATAACAGAAAGTCTTCAGTATCTTTGTTACTTGTGTTGCCTCCTCAACAGCTCTCTCTAGTGGAGAGGCAATGAACTGTATTCTGCTTCACCATGTGAGGTAAAACAGAGTATAATTTGGGTGGAACAATATTGGTGAGGGGTGTGGATGAAATCCCTCTGAATCTGTTGATGTAGTTGATTAAATTAAAATTACACGAGCAAAGTGAAGCAATAATATTCTCCTTGAGTTACACAGCATTTTATTATACTACAGCAGAGAGGTGACAAAACTATTCATCACAAAGTCACATATTGAGTAAATATTATTGCTGCAATATTAACTCATGCAAAATAGTTCAGTTATTTCAGAATTAACAGAACAGAACTACAATGCTTTGGTCTTTGCCAGCAGAGATTGTGAACAGAATGAGTGTACAAGGATGTAAAGTGACTGCTGTTTAGTAAGTTTGCCTTAAACCTTTCCAGAATCTAACAATCTAATATTGGGTAAATTTAAAGGAGCAGTGTGTAACATTTCAACACGTTCTCATCCCATCTCCTTACATACCACTGCTTTGTCACGCCCCCCTGGCGTCACTTTAGGATTAGGCAACAAAACCACTATAGTTAGGTTTAGGAAAGAAATACATGGTTGGGCTTAAAACAACTACGTTTGTACAGTGAAAATGACACTGAATGTTGTGTACAGGGGTCACGAACGAACAGCTGATGGCACGGGACATGAACAGCGGTCTCCTGTTGGGCCCATCCACCTCATCTTCCCGCCCTCCCTTAGTGTGTCTTTTCGTTCTTTATACTACGTCACCACAGTCACTCCCGGTGCTCTTTGTCTGAGTGTTTACTGTTGCTGCAGATGGGTTTATATAACAGTTAATGGAACGCCCGGTGCGTTTCATCGCGGCGCTAAAGGGTGCCTTACATGCCAATGGCTGTGACAAAGCGTCAGTATTTTACACCCTGGAAATGGGAACGGGCTGAACATTTCGGGGATCTATAAGCAGAAATTGAATGTAATATTCAGAACTATGTTTTCATTAGTGTATAATCACCTGAAACTAAGGATCGTTGTGTTTTCGTCACTTTAGAATGAGCCCTTCATATCTACATAGGGAGTGGGTCCTCTTCACGAAGTCCGCCATGTTGCTCCGCCATGTTTCTACAGTAGACCAGAACGGACAAACCAAACACTGGCTCTAGAGAGAGCCTTTTGCATTTTTACGTTACCTGAAGACAACCGTAGTTGTCCGACACACTTGCAAAACCGTCTGACTTCCGTTGCTCCTAAAGTAGTGTTATTATGGTATGGATGGCCTCTGAGTGAGGCGAACGGCGTTACCATGGTTGTGAGCTCGGCAGCTCACGTTACCGCAGTCTTGGAAAGGGAGGAGTGAGCGGAGGGGTACTCAGTTGGTTGCAATCTGCAACCACACCACTAAATGCCATTAAATCCTACACACAGTACCTTTAGCGGACTGTATTAAAGGTGAATAGTGTTAATACATGAATACCTGGCCAAAATAATGATGATGCACCAAATAATTTGAATTCTTAATAGTACTAAGTTGCATTTATTTTTTCTGTACAAAAGAAATACCAGTATTTTTTTCCAGATAAATGCCAGTGGCAGGAGAACTTAAATACTTACAAATAAAGTCGTAAAATTAATTGAGAGAGAGGAGGGAATCCAAATGTTTTAAAGCTTTGGAGTGCAATCCAAGCAACACATACGCCTGTTTTTACCTGTGCAATGAAACAGCCCAGGACTCAGACATTAAAGTCATGATGTACAAGTAAATACACCAGATGAGAAAACGAAAGCTCATAAAACAACTAAAGAACACTCTAACTCAAACTGATTCATCCATCTAGATCTCCCCTACTTTTTCCTCTCTTCTTTTTTGAAGATCAAGCAATGGCAAAAAGTTGAATAATTCTGCCTCTTTGATCTACACACACAAGTGAGAGTTCATTTCCATTTTTGATTTTTTTTTTCTCCCCTCCTTTCTGTAAGAGTGCCAGCATCAAGATTTACCTTGGTGTGCAAATGTGCTGGAATAGGTTAAAAGGAAATCTCGCTGCTCTCTCAAAGCACAAGTGCAGATGTTATGAAGTTAATTAAAAATTTAGCAATTCGTTTCTCCCGTCCCAATTTAGGCAGCATCAAATGGAAGAAAACAGACGGAAAAATGACTTGTGAGAGAAGTCCGTGCAGTCTGTGTTTTTTACATGTGTGGCAGCGTCAACAAGGAGGAACACTTCTCTAATGTAAAATTCAGGATGATACACCTTTTTCTTCACACAGAGTGTATCATTATATTCAGTCCTGTAAATTTTAAACACAGAAAGCAATCCATAAAACGATAAATTATGATTATAATCTATTGAATTCCCTTATTTTTGTTCCTCCAAATCAGTAAGTGTGGCTGAAAGATCAGAGATGAGTCCAGTCAGTTATCATTTCACACAGCCTGCTGCCTCATTTAGAAGACAACAGCGATAAACACATTTTAAAGCCTCCCCCCCATCCACCAATCTTCCCAACAAGTAACCCGGTTTTATCCGTGTTTACTAAAATTGCATCAGTATGTTGACACAGGCCCCGTATCTTCTACCAACTCTTCGATCTCCTCCCAAATAATAGTGCCATCCACGGAAAGGATGTCAAGTCTCAAGGTGCTGCCCACCCCTCTCCACTCCCCCTGCGTGGATGCTGCTCCAGGAGGGTAGCAGAGGGAGATGGAGGGTGTGGGGGGTGGGGTGGTGTAGTTTCTGCGCAGGTGTTGCAGCTGCATTCGTACATAATTCCTTTCTGTGCGAGCAGTGCTCGGCGTTAGCCTCTCCGTGCTGCTTCCCCCCAGTGGGACCCCCTCCTCCACTGAGTGATATTACAAGCGGCAGCCGTGCGCCTCTGATCTACATGCGCCGGGCTCCCTCCTGGTCCTGGGTGAATAGCGCTTGACTTGTTCAATTTGTTTAGAAGCCGCGTTCGACGCTTTGAAGCCACACATTTTAGCATAAATCATAACCTGTCTCCTTGCTCACAACTGCTTTGAAATGCAACATCTGCTTTTGAATCCCCCTGCTTTACAATTAGTTAGGCAACATCAATAGATTGACTCCCTATAATTTTTCTTGATAATGAACTGCTTTGTACACGTGCGAGGGCATTAGTGGCGGGCCCATTTGATTTTTCTCAAGGCCAAGGTCCTGAGACGGATCAATCTTCATCACTAGACCGGGGCGGTGTGAACTTCCTGAAGTGCTCAGCATGTCCCGACTACAATCAGACGCACGTGTTAAATTGGGTTACCCTCCATGGTAACCTACTTAGGAAGTGTCATGGTTGTGGGGCATGTTACCGGGCCATGTTGTTTACTCTTTCATCACACTCTTCAGCTTCCCTGTTTGTTGGTTTGTTTTGCAAAGCACAGCCTTCTGTTCAGCTGTGGGAAAAGTGCGGAATCAAAGTCCCGGAGAGCAGCCTGACGTTGACACTGATAAGCTTGGCCTGTCACTATCCGTTTGTCTGAATGACATTGATTCTCAGGTTGGATCTCTGGAGGAAGCGGTAACACGCGGTACACAGGTGCATATGCTGCTGCTGCTGCTGTGTGCAGAAGAAAGAAAAGTCTAACTAATGAAGTTAGTTCTAAAGTTAATGTATTGAATAAAAGGAAATATTGGCAGGAGTTGCTCAATATACTGTAGCAAAGTTCAAACTCTCAAAAACTGATCCATCAGCCTCTCATCAGTTGCATTAAGAATTCTTTTTGCAGGTTGAAGGGGAAAATAACAATCCCAAAGATTTTATTTTCAAAGGCACGCATTTGATCAGTAGTCATCAATTAAACTTACTGAGGTGCAAATTACACCACAAGGATTAGATGAAAGAGCCTCTGTGTCATTTTCTCCCCTCCTCCTCAAAGCTTGGCTTGGTTGGCGGTACACACAAACAGCGGGCTGATCCCTGGCATGGCGGTGACAGGGTGACACTTCCCCTCACATTACGCAGGCTGAGCTGACTGAGGGGCTTAACAGATAGTGGCATCACAGGCGTACGTTTACAAATAAACCTACTGCTCTGGCTGTGCGGCACTCCTCTGCACATGTAGCCCTTGTATCTCGGCTCCTGCTTTGCATTTCTGATTTCAGCTGGAGCCGTGCCACCGGTTACCATACTGACTGAGTCCCTCTTCCCAGATGGCACATTGGGGCTTCCTGGGTAATAATTATGAAATTGGATCCATGACTTTTTAGCTCTTTCTTGTAGGCCTTCTGCACACACAACAATAGTATCACAGTCGTTTTCTCCTGTGAGGTTAAACAGGGTTAAACATGATCATGAACATTAGTGAGAATCCATTCTTGTGTGATTTCCTTCTGGAGTCGGTCCCATCTGAGTACAGTAGTTTAGATCAGACGCCAATATCACTGTGACAGGTGCTCACATCTCCCACAGCCTCTGAACAAAGCTATAAGATCAATTGGCAGGCGTCCCCGCACGCTACAATACCCACACTGAACTGATGGCTGTAAATGATATTGTCAAGTGCTGCAGCTAATTATTTACCTCTGTTCATCTTTGTCTAAACGCGTTAGGAGACGCTTCATGATTGATAATCCCATTGTTTCTTTTTTTCCTTTTGTCTCCGCGTTTGCTTTTTTATTATTCATTTTCTGTGGCATTGTACCGACAGGCAATTGTAGGGAATTCATCTTTTTAGGGAATTTACACAGCAAACCCTATGAATAAACAATTCATTTTCTTTCCCGGTAAATTAGTTATCATTAATTTTAAATGTTGTGTTGGGGATATGTATTAACATAAACGTATCGTGCTCGGAAAGGGTGCGACAGTGGATACTTTAAGCACCGACGGTAAATTCACAGAGGATGTCAGACAACTGACAGACACACGGTTAGTGTCTTTTATTAAACAGCAAACCAGAATCAACATTATTGGCCAAGTGTGTTGACGAGTGCAAGGAATTTGACAAAAAAATAGTTATGTACAGGTAAAAGAAAATATATATAAATACACAAACAACAACTATACGAACATAGCAAGCCTATCTATATGGAGATTATATTGTTGCTGGAAAATAAACATAGGTTGTTTATAAAGATCAAAACCAATCTGGTGTCTGTACATTCACTACGAAGGAACCTGCAGCTAGTTAGCTTAGCTTAGCATAAAGACTTGAATTAGGGGGAAACAGCTAGCATGGCTCTGTCCAGAAGTAACAACAACACCATCATTTCTACAGCTCACTGAAGCCCCTCTCCCACTGGACAAAAAAACACTAACACTCACTTACATGTGGCTTTTGTCTTTAGTGGAAAAGGTTAAAAAAATTATTAAAAAACTAAATAATTTAATTCATATTTATCGGCTCCAGCTCCGATTGGTAGTGATAGAAACACAACACCCGGGTGGAAACACAAATTTTCGCCCCTTTTTTGGCGCCACAAAGCCACCAGACTCCAGTCAGACAACAGTAATTTTACCTCGCTCGCATCAAAACCATCTGGGTTAGTCTTTCCAGTGTTCCAACAATCACCAACTCTGGTTTGGTCGAAATAAACCCTTAAATCACAGAGTTAGATGTGAAAAGAAACAACCATTATATGCACTCCTCAAAGCCACAAGACTCCATTGACCGAAACAATAATTTTACCTCGGTGATCGACGTAAAACACACTTCATTCAAACTCAACAGAAAGAAAATAAAGCTCATCTTTGCTAGTCTTTCCACTGTTCCAACAATCACCAACTCTGGTTGAAAGAGCGAATGAATAAGTAACAGATATTAGAAAAAAGAAGTAACCACCGCACCATTTTAATTTAATTTACTAACACCGTTTTCCGGTGAATGTGACGGAAAAACGACAGAAAGGCATACTCGTCTACTGGCAATGGGAAAGGAGTCTATCACCTATTTTTAGCATGTTTTCCCGAGTTTAAAAAAAACTGCATATACGTGCTAATTTTGTTGTAAAACGGGTATAATTAACACAGTATCTAATTTGTTTAATCTAATAAGGTCTTGTCATCTCCGTGAGGATACCAGGCAACCAACAGGAACTTCAGGAAGTTACTGCTCCCAGCTAAGAAACACTACTCTCACACAATCCTCCAAAAACTGTCGTGTTTACACTTCAGTTGTTAATAATTAGTGAGCTGTAAAGCGAGTCAGGCTAGCTTAACCCTTCTGTTTCCATTCTTTATGCTAAGCTAACCGGACCAGATAACTAAGAATGGTATCAATCTTCTCGTCTAACTCTCAGCAAGAAAACGAATAAGGGCATTTCCCAAAAATGTTGAACTATTCCTTTAACTGGCTGTAAACGACTCCATTTATTTCTCTGTAACCGTGTGCAGTAAACCACACTTGAGCCTTTACTAGTAGCAGTGTCACGTATTATCTCCTGATTGACTACATGTCTTTTCATGCCACAAGTCTCTCTTTCAGATCAAACGCCATATTTTATAGGCCGAAACCTTCAAAGCGTGTCATATCCTGTCGAGATGATGAAATGATTATGAAGCACTATGAAAGTGACATTTGGCAGATGGACTGTATCCGTCTTTATCACTGCAGAGTTCCTGTACTGCTTTCCTTTGATAAAACATGAAACACATCCTCGGCTCACATTTTCGGTCTGTGACAAGTGTTTTAGCTTCAGCACTGATATATATACATGTAAGAGAGTTACTGAATCTTGAGTCTATTGAATAAAAAGTTAAACTCTGTTGCATGTTTAAAGTTATTGACTTAACTTGGGCTGCCATACTCTCGATTTTTGTCTACATTAGTAATGTAAAGGGCATCTCAGTTTTATATAACATAGCCACAAAGGTGAAGAAGGCAGCAATTTCTTCAATCCATTTCTTTTATGTACTTCCCAAACCCCCTCCATCTTCCCTGGATCTCTCTCTCTCTCCCCTTCCGTCTTTCGTCTCTGGGAGTATGGGTGCATGTCAAGTGATTGTTGAATTGAAATATTGATGTGGAGTATCAAAGCGTGGCGTAGCACTCCTGTGTTTCCAGAACTAACCACGAAGCGCTTTGATCAGATACTCCTGTGATCTGACTTCTGAAGTTGTTAAGAGTGCTGGAAAACAAAATGCAAACAAACTTCCAAGTGCTCTTGGTATTGATAAAAGTTTTCTTTGACAAGTGGAGATGCGTGCTGTCTGCCTGCGTCTGCCCAAGACTGGAGATTTTGGGGTTTTCGTAACATGCTAATGGACAAGAGATGAGGGAATTATTGTAGCTTTCTACATCTCACACACCTAGCGATGTAAACGGTGGTACAGTGGGAATCATCACAGAATCCTGCTGCGATATCAACGTACTCAAGCAGCAATGCAAAAATACTACAATACCGGGATTTGTGCTTTAATGTTTGTTAGATTCTGATTATTCATGTTAGGATTTACCAGTTTATTCTGCTTGCAAATAAAAAAAAAGCTAAAAAACAAACAGATGTGAGTGATAAAACCTTAAAAGGAATCCCTTTAAGTAAATAAAAAGCTAATATGCTTTTAAGAAAATATTCATTAATTATAAATTGATGTTCAAAGTGTTTTTGGAGATTGAAGGACTCTTCCAAAAAAATATATATATATACTTAAAGGAAGTGTGTAACATTTAGGGGATCTATTGGCATAAATGGAATATAATATTAATAAATATGTTTTCTTTAATGTAAAATCACCTGAAAATAACAATTGTTATGTTTTTAGTTCGTTTATATCAACATAGGGAGCAGGTCCTCTTCACGGAGCCGGCCACTCTACAGTAGCCCAGAACGGACAAATCAAACAATGGCTCTAGATAGGGCCATTTGCATTTTCATGTCAGCCATCGTAATTCTTCTACATGCTTGGCAAACTGGAGAGCCTTCAGTTGGTTGCAATCTGCAACCTTACCGTTGGATCCCGTGAGATCCTACACACTGCACCTTTAAATAACTGAATGATTGGATTGAGTCAGTCCTCCAGAATTCTTTCATCACTGTTATTATCCCCATGTGAATAGTAGCAGAAGACAGCTTTCATCCGTTTTTTCGTCACCTTCATAGAGACAAATAATACATGTAGAAAGCTATTAGGAGAAGAGGTCATTTTTAGGTTAGTTGAGTTTTAGTTAAAGTGTTTGAATGGACAGACATGAATCAAGGAGGGTGCAATGGACTTTTCAGTTTTCTGAAATCCACAATGTTCACTGTTCACTCTGCACATATAACGAGGCACAATAACATGTCGTAACTAGGGCTGTCAAAGTTAACACGATAATAATGCCACTAATTTCTTTAACACAACTTGTGATTTTTACCTTGTAGCGGTCTCTGGCTTTTAAAGGTAGAGATACTGGCATCATATGAAACTACAAAACCTAAGGAATCCATTGGTACCAACCATGTCATACTAGCTTGTCCCAAAGGAGGTTAAATAACACTCCAAACTTACGATAACGTTTGGCGAGGAAAAACTGGCATGGCCATTTTCAAAGGGGTCCCTTAACCTCTGACCTCAAGATATGTGAATGAAAATGGGTGCTATGGGTACCCACGAGTCTCCCCTTTACAGACATGCCCACTTTATGATAATCACATGCAGTTTGGGGCAAGTCATAGTCAAGTCAGCACACTGACACACTGACAGCTGTTGTTGCCCTCAGTTTGCAATGTTGAGCTTTTTTTTATGCTAAATGCAGTACCTGTGAGGGTTTCTGGACAATAATTGTTATTGTTTTGAGTTGTAAATTGATTTCCAATAATAAATATATACATACATTTGTATAAAGCAGCATATTTGCCCACTCCCATGTTGATAAGAGTGTCAAATACTTGACAAATCTCCCTTTAATGTACAATTTGACAATCATGCGATTAATCGTGATTGAATATATGAATCGATTGATATCCCTAGTCGTAACTGAGGTGAAAAGTTTCAACATTGCTGTGATTTGCAAATTCCCCAATGCACCTCTGAGCAAGGCATATATGATGAGGTAAACATTATCGATAAGCCTGATCCTAAACATCAGTCTCTCTGCCCCTCCCTCTCAAACACTAACACACATTTCTAACTCAATAGGAAACAGGAAAGAGAGACTCCTGAATGAGGTTATCAGATAGTTGCACTGTAAAGTCCAGCTGTTGGCGTTGCTCCTCATCCCAATGAAACCGAGTGTCATGGTAATGACGCCCCATCTTGTCCTGTCTTGGATTTGAATGGTTAAAGAGTGGAAGCACTACAGTTAGCAGCAGGCTTTTACATGCTGTCTGTCTCATCCATTAGGCCGCATTTGTCACATGAGGGCTATTGAGGCGGCTCGGTGCTGTAAAATTGGCTTTTTGACATGGCCACCAGTACAAAAGCCACTCTCCTCCGCGGCTGCCCTTTTCCAGTGCAGATGGTCAAGACAGCTGGGACAATTTAGTGATGTGAGGCTTTTAAACTGCCCCCCAGGCATGATAAAAACAGCTTGAGTAGCCACTATGCATATTCTACGCTCTGAGGTTAAGATTATGTCTGCAACAAAAACACCATTTGTTTTTTACAGTGGGCAAAAGGGCTTAAAAACTCTTCCAGGATTGTGAGCACATCACAAAAAGCCCTGTTGAGTTTTAATGTGTGTTCTGTTTTTCTTGGATGTATTCTCTGTTTAGAAAGAGGTGCGTCTGCCTCAGCCTTGTTGGGATTTAGCCTGTGTTAGTTTTGAAGTTGCATTTGCTGGTAGCCACCCAGTCAGAGCAGCCTGCAGTGTATGACGGAGCGGACCTGATTACCGGCAATCTCACCAGCTGTTTAATGAACACAGGGACCTCTTTCTCTGGAAATGAGTTTTCCCTTGAAAACTGTGGAAGCCGTATCCAGGTCTATTTAAATGAGGTAACATGGGGAAGGTAAGCACCACCACATGAGCATTGTTTTCACAGTTCAAAGTGAGGAGAGAGTACTTTGCACTTCAAAGCCACTCATCTGGGAGGCAGTACAGTGGGGGTGGGGTGGCGTGTGGGGGGGAGAGGGGACAGGAAATAAGAATCAGGGTAATTAACAACTTCTGCTCCGTAATAAACCAGAGACATAACAGTATACCTCTGCCTCCAAGATACACTCCTATCTTCACGTCCTCCGCGCTCTTTTCCTTTTACTACTGTTTTCTTTCATCCTAAATGTTCACTTTAATTAGGAATTAGACTATTTTTCCTCAATGCTGTTGGAGTTACATCACATTTATTAGTATTTGCATATAAGGGGGATTTGTATCATACAAAATCTATGCATTTTTATTTATTTCTTGTAGTATGGACCTGCATGTGTTTATCCTCCCCTATCTGGAATGATTTTGTTGCAATTGTATTTCAAGCCAGAGGCATTAGGAAACAATTATAATTCATTAAAATGCATCTTTCTTTCTGAGCCTTGTTGCTTTTGCTAAATATAACAGGCTAATTAATCTAGTCTAACATCCTGTAAATATTTTTTTTATAGATAAATAGTATCATCATTATCATGTTTTAAATCCAACACACAGATTTTCAGATTTGCTCACCTGAAAATAAACCCAATCTGTGATTTATTTGCAGGCTGCAGCTGAAGTCTTTTGTTTCAAACTGAGGTGTCTCTCTCTGTCAAGGACATAATGTAAAAAGCTGCTCTCTGTCTGCTCTGCTTTC
Organism: Sebastiscus tertius; assembly: GCA_916701665.1. Taxonomy (NCBI): domain Eukaryota; kingdom Metazoa; phylum Chordata; class Actinopteri; order Perciformes; family Sebastidae; genus Sebastiscus; species Sebastiscus tertius. The sequence goes on from CAKAOH010034367.1 coordinate 10,880, forward strand.
ACACCAATAACTTCAAAAAGGCCTCAACCAAATGGTACAGTTTAGTGATTATCTTCACTGCCTTTCATTCCTTTTTTTTTTTAAACTGCAAAGTCTAACAATTACAACCAAGAACCTTTACATTTCTGCTCAAATTTAATTATAAAAGTATACATTTTCAAGTTAATTTATCAATTTTAGCTGGCTCCTCCTTTATGTTTATTTAAGGATCACAATGTGTGTGAAACAGGGAGCAGCAGATAAGTGAAGAACTGTGAATTTACATGAGAAAACAGGTTCCCAGCCTGGATTTAAACTCTTAACATTGTAATGGTGAACAGACTTACAGAATGAGATTAAGACCCAATCTGCATTTAATGGAGCAGATCTGAAGCGGCCTCTACTTGAACTCTGAAATGTGAGAATGTCACACAGGGCGGCCTATTTGACATGTCGCCCACCGGTGAGAACTCTGAGGCTTTGATTGAGTTTTTATCAATTAGCTTTGTGAGGGAAAATACTGTTACTGTCTTCAGAGTGTGTGTGAGCCTCACGCCTGCCGGGCCGAGAGCTGCTGCAGCGATAAGAAATGAAGTTTGTTATGTGACATCTGGAGAAAACTAATAATCAAACAGTGAATTAAATTACTTCCAAACTACTGTCCATGTATTTATTCATTGCTTAACAAAAAAAAGGTTTTATGCTCATTTACTAAGCAGAATTATTCACGTTAACCCCAGCTTTACTTTGTAAAATTCAGAATTTGACTAAATCAAGTGGCTGTATTAACAGAAATTACAAAAACAAAGCCTAAACTACATTTTTGCATTGACCTCTGACATAAAATGTTAGTGTTCATCCTTTTTTGTTGAATTAAGTGATGCAAGATGTATGACGACATCAAGGAAATTTATACTTTTATGCTTTCCTGTAACTATTTTTTTTATATTGCTGGTTGTTTGTCTTCATATTGTGTTGACTGGAGTGGAGATCATACAGTTTGCCCACCTTTTCATTCAAAACTGCACCACCAGTCGTTGCCAAAAATATAAAATCCATGTATGTTACTATCTTTACTTGAATTCCCACAGTGGCGTCAAGGCAGTATGCAAATACTCCCAGAGTGGAAAAATATGTTTGACTAAGCTGGCTATATTAGATCTTTTTAACAGATAAGCATTTTGTTCTTGGTCCTAAATGTAGAAATTGAAAGTTGCAGACACACACTGGAAAAACAAACCTATAGAATCTACTCAATATGTGTGAGGTAACAATTTGCACTCAGTTTGGTTGGGTAGAGTTCACCCTATATGTTTTGAGTAAAGAGTACCTTAATTTAACAGCTATGACACACTAGAAGAAATGAGGTAAAGTCTACCCAACATTTCTCAGTAAATTACACAACTAATTACCTTTTTTACATTTTTTTTTATGTTACAGTTGTTACAGTTAATAAACAGGTAACAGAGATAGAATTTATCCATTATTATTATATATTTTCCTTGCTGACTAATATAAATGAGAACATTTTAAACCATTTGCTTGAGTTATATGTACTGTCCTCCAAAATCTTTTTTTACAGTGCACAAACACTTTGAAATGTTGTTGTTTTTTTGTTTGTTTTTTAAAAATCTATGCATTTATTTGAAATGTAAAGAAGTGGGACACAACATGAGATGTCTCAAATAGTAGATATTACAGGAAACCTCTTATCATGCCTTCTTTTTTCCCAGAACAATTGGAGGAGGAGTCAGCTCTTGGGGGTCAGCATTTGGTTGAAATTGAGTGAAATTATGAGTAGCCCACCCCTTCACCTAACAACCCTCCTCCTCCTCCTCCCTCACATCTCCTCTCTATTGACTCCCTCTCCTCCTGCATCATACTGGAGACCCCGTTGAGAGCAGCTTTTCTCTCTATAAAGACAAGATGCAGCTCAGGCGCCTTTTGAGATGAGCGCAAGGATTTTACTGCATGCGCTTCTCTCTCTGCCTCTCCAACTTCAGACGCTTCTTCAGCACCAAATCACCTTTATGGACTAGCTATAGTGCACTGAACATATTTACCTGTAAAGTGGACTGAAGGACGCTTGAATGACGCGGGATTTCCTAGTCTGCTCCACCAAAGTGTCTGAGTCATCCGAGAACCTGAATGTGAGCATCTTCCTGTGCTGCGCTCCGAGCCCCTTGTAGTAGTAGTAGTAGTTGAGACTTTGTGCGTCGCAGTTTGGGTTGCAGGTGCGTGGAGAAGGAGCGCGAGGACAGATGGCTGCGCTCGCGATTCAAAGGACCGACAACTTTTTGCACACGTTTTTACAGGTTTGTTTGTTGGTCTCTTTTTGACGCATTGATTGAACGCGGATGTATTTACCTGCTTTTGTGGTGGTGAAAAGTCACCACTTGCACTACTTGTGCGTAATGAATGAATGAATATATGCTCCATGTGCTTGATCTTAAGATAATCAAACTTGTTATAGTGGTAAAAATTATTTTAAATAATAATAATAAAATAAATAAAAAATATCAGGACAAAAGGTCATTACATGTTTAAAGGTGATCATTCAACTTTGGATTACATATAGTGCCAAAATCTGGACTTTTTATGATTTCAAATATTTATTCAAATGTATTTAGATTTAAAACTTGTTATAGTGGTAAAATTATTTTAAATAATAAAAATCGGAATAACCAAAATAGAGGCAAGTAAGACTAAAAAAATATCAGGACAAAAGGTCATTAAATGTTTAAAGGTGATCATTCAACTTTGGATAACATGTTGTGCCAAAATCTGAACTTTTTATGATTTAAATATTTATTAAAATGTTCAAAAAAGGGGGGAGTCCAAGGCAATCTTCTGGCAAAAAAATATAAAAAGCCTTTATTCAATTGGCTATTTCATGATGAAATGCTAAAAACAATGCTGGTACATGTAAGATTGGGTAACAACCCACGCGTAGCGGCACAAACAGCCTATTTCCTGAAGAAGGCTGTTTGTTTTTAGCATTTCATCATGAAATAGCCAATTGAATAAAGGCTTTTTATATTTTTTTTGCCAGAAGAGTGCCCTTTTTTGAACCTTTGTGTACCCCACCAAAGAGCACCTTCATCACACTGATTTGAACTTCCGAGCACTCTGGACTTTTTCCCTTTTTTGAATTTATTAAAATGTATTTAGATTTAAAACTTGTCTTCAAAGTGGCTTATGATGTGTGTTTTGTATATCACCCCTACACAGGACCGGACGCCCAGCTCCTCTCCAGAGGGAGCACCTAACGCCCTCTCCTTCCTGGCCACCACCTGTAGCCAGGCCTGGCAGGTGGGAAGCACCATGGGCTCCGAAGGCTCTCAGTTCCCCTACGAGAGCACCGTCAGCTCCACGTCAGGAATGTTCCAGCTCTGGAGCAACGAAATGGCGCCCAGCGCGGCCCTCAGCACACACCAGATGACCTTCACGGTGCCTAAGGTGCAGTTCCCGGGACACATGCAGCCTGGCCTGGGTCACCATCATCATCACCCTCATCATCACCACCACCATGAGCTGCCTCTGACCCCTCCGGCTGAGCCTCCCTCCTCCTACTCCTTTGAACTCTCCCCCGTCAAAGTGCTGTCCTCGCAGCCGCAGGCCGCCAGCCCGTATTACCCTCAGCACAACGGTGTGGGACAAAACTTCCCCAGCTTCCTCCAGAACACTTCCGCCAGGCATCACCTGCCTGGAGGTCACGTGGACGAAGGGCAGCAGTGGTGGAGCCTACCCCAAACCAACGCCGCCCCCGCCAACCACCCCTTCTCTCTTGGCAGACAGCTGGTGTTGGGCCACCAGCCCCAGATAGCCGCTCTCCTCCAAGGCACCTCCAAGGGCCTGCTGAGCTCCACACGCCGTTGCCGCCGCTGCAAATGCCCCAACTGCCAGGCGAACGGCGGGGGGTTGGAGTTCGGAAAGAAGAGACTGCACATCTGCCACATCCCAGAGTGTGGTAAAGTGTACAAGAAGACCTCTCACCTCAAGGCACACCTGCGCTGGCACGCCGGGGAGAGGCCCTTCATCTGTAACTGGCTCTTCTGCGGTAAAAGCTTCACCCGTTCAGACGAGCTGCAGCGGCACCTCCGCACACACACCGGAGAGAAGCGGTTTGGGTGCCAACAGTGCGGCAAGAGGTTCATGAGGAGCGACCACCTCTCCAAACACGTCAAGACCCACCAGACCAGGAAGAGCCGGTCGGGGCCGCCTTCGCAGAGCACAGACCCTCTGCTCACCAACATCAAGAGAGAGTAATCTCTGCAATCCATCATTCAAAAATAATAATCAACACTAAACAGACTGTGACTTACACTTCCTGCCATAGGTTTGCACTATAGAGGGTGAGCATCAAGCTCCCTGAACATCTTCTCTCGTCAAAGCCCTACTTTTGACTTCAAGTAGTACCATCAAAATATATTTAGAGACCATTTTTAATAAAAAAAAAAATTGCGTGCTATTTGAGGAAAGGCACCTTTAAAGGATACTTGAAGCCTTTTTCAGTGATAATTGTGAGAGTTTTGCTGAATTCAGTGTACTTTCCTGACAGATTTCCCCTGAAACAAAACTGATTTTATGCCTTTGACAATTTTAAGATTTGTTTAAATTTCAACTGATGTGAAAATCTAAATTTTTTTCAACGTTCATTTTGTAAATATGTTGTGAATTATGTGGCAGACATGAGCAAAATTACGCACAGTTTTCCTTAATGTTGTCCATATTATCAAAATAAATGTATGCCTTAGTACAGCTAAAGGTTGCTGTATAAAAATTATAATTTGTGCTCTCAAACAGAATGAAAAGATGCTTCTGTTGCTGTTGATAATTTGATTTTTATTCCAAAAACATTCTTTAATTCATCAGCTTCAAGGTAGGGATCCTTTTTGAAATGTAAGTCTTTGATCTACAGATTTATCTCGTCTGCTCTTAAGCAGACTCCAGATTAGCAAACATTTTAAATGTTTAAATTCTTTGTAAATTATGTATAAATATCATGAACAATTTTATTGGGGTTATGGCCGCATGTAAATTTTAATAAACATTGTCCTTGCTGAAACAATTTCACTGTTTCTGATGTTATTTTCTCGGTGACTGATTGTGAAGTAAATGACTGACAGTGAGAGTCAGTGGTTTTAAACCCTCTTAGCTCATTCAGTAAAACGTGTGAATTTCCGATGCCCCGGAGCTCCTTAAGATCTAACATTTTATTTAAATGATAATTTGATTGCATTCAGAATACAAATGCTGCTCTTTGTGCTGCTGGCGTGAAGGAAGAAGCTCCTAAAGAAGCCCTAACATGGTGGGCTGTTCAAAGATTTTCACACCTCAAAGTAAATAGTCAACCCATTGATGGGTGCTGTTTGTCTCGCCTGCTGCAATCAAGTTCACAGTCATGTGGCTTTTAATGAGTGTTTTCTTTCTCTCAGCGGAGAAGATTGAGTCAACAGATGCAACAGAGGGCACTGGAGAGGAATTCCCTCTGAATGGGACCCCTGTTGCTGAGACCCCCTCAGTGGTGACAGGAACTCCCTTTGATTTTGCACCCTTGTGAAAGTTAATACCCCTTTCCCCCCCACCACTCTGTCCCCAGCCTCCATATATCACAGCCGTGTTACGATCGGCTCTGCTTTACTGCCCAGAATGGGGCTTTATTCAGAGGCCAGCCAACCAGATGTCTGCTCATCCAGGGGTTTCTTCTCTTTGTTTTTAATCCTGTTTGAACTTTTGGCAAAGGGGGGATGCCACAGCAAGCGAAATGCTTCGCCTTTGTCTTCGTCAGAGGATCCCAAAAGTTGAGTGTGAGGACCTCCATGGGGTCTACAGCAAAAATAATACTTTAGTTGTACTAGTTAGTGTCTATTAGTAAAATTAATAAGAAATTAGCACACTGAGAATGCATACGGATGACGGTATTAATCGTCTAACAGTTTAGAAAGCACTTACAGTGGAGTTACGTCTCTGTAGACATTAAAAGTATAGTTATTCTAATCAAGAAAAATTATGTAGAGAAACTAGGGCTGTCAATCTATTAAAATATTTAATTGCAATTAATTGCACATTTTTTATCTTAAAAATGTACCTTATCCCTTTAAGGTACATTTTGAACAGATAAAAAATGTGTGATTAATCATTTGTCAAGTATTTAATACTCTTATCAACATGGGAGTGGGCAAATATGCTGCTTTATCAAATGTCTGTATATATTTATTATTGAAAATCAATTAAGGATACAAAAAAATGACAAATATTGTCCAGAAACCCTCACAGGTACTGCATTTAGCATAAAAAATATGCTCAAATCATAACATGGCAAACTCAAACCCAACAAGCAACAACAGCTGTCAGTGTGTTGACTTGACTATGACTTGCCACAAACTGCATGTGATCATCATAAGGTAGGCATGTCTGTAAAGGGGAGACTCGTTTGTATCCATAGAACCCATTTTCATTCACATATCTTGAGGTCAGAGGTCAAGGGACCACATTGAAAGTGGCCGTGACAGTTTCTCTCGCCAAATTTAGCATAAGTTTGAACCGTTATTTAACCTCCTTTGTGACAAGCTAGTATGACATGGTCGTACTGGTCAACTGAGCCCGCCACAACCTCGAGAGATCGATTGCGTTAAAGCGTTACAAAAATTTCTGGCGTTAAAGTGAATTTGCGTTAATGCGTTATTATCACGTTAACTGTGACAGCCCTAAGAGAAACACAAACGCTGCACTCAGTTTCAAAAAGACACTTTTTTATTTGATATGATACAACAGTTTCTATTCAGTCAAACATGGCATTAACCAACCCTCTCCTTGCTTTTGGTTCTCTGTAGTGGTATTACTTAAAGAAAAACTGCCTGATCGGTAATTCCCATGAAAACACACCAGTTCACATTAACTGCAGATGAATTCTGTGAGATGGCTCCACTCACCTAACGTCTCACCTTTAAGTTTATTTTGTGTAATTGATTATTATTGTGTTTACGGGCAGATTACTGAGTAGCTTTTTGCTTCATTGTGAGCAACTGAAATATGAGGCCTATTGATCTTTGGTGCAGCTGTATGATCGAACTAAACTGGGAGTGAAAGCCTTGTGGGGACCTCTACTGGCCACGGAGAAGAACTGACTGAGGATGGCCACCTTCATCTACTCCGCTCTCCTCTTTTTGTCACTTTGGCGTAACAGATTTCTACAATTGTTTCGTAAGAGTAGTGGCAAACTGAACTATAAGTAAGAGTGAAACGTTTGAGTGGTGAGCTGCTGTTTTTGGCACTGTCGTCTGAGGAAGAGGGAGCATGCAGATTCATCAGCATCACTCTTGTTTATCCAGCAACATATCATCCTTCATTTTGGAACAGTAACACTTCTTGGCATACCCGGGTCATTCTTCATCTTTCAAGTGGAAATGTATGATTGCCTTTACGGTATGCACTGTACAGTATTTAGTCCATGAGGGCAAAAAGCTATCAGTGATTATAGAAATGGTGCACAGCCTTGACATGACAACAGTGGACTAATAAAACAATTCATATTAGTTTAAACCAATGCACTTTTAAGGACGTGTGCCCCCAAACCACAACTACTTCGACCTGGAAAGAAAGATCTGTGTAAAGTAGCATCGTGTCAGTCAATCACCTAGGAGACGTTGCATGCAACACTTTGGGTCAGCGCAGCAGTCCCTTTGAACACACCTGCTGTATCTCGCAACTCCTCTGGAGTTGCCCAAAGAGCAAAGAAGTAATCCGGAGTGACGTCATACCCACAGAGAACCTCCAGGGGGCTCCCTCACGCCTTTTTTGTCCAGATCAAACGAGGGCCGGTCAAACAGAATAAGAGAGCACACGGGGGCTCTTGACACTGTGGCAAGAAAAGAAAGTTCTTCACTTTCAGTTGAAACTCGAGCGAGTAGAGTCCTTGTGGCACGCTCACGTCAAAGTGTTCTGCCTTTTCCCGTTCTTGTCGACACAAACAGCAAACTCAGTTGTCAGCAGGGGAATGACAAAATGTGTGAATGTAGCTGTACTTGTCTTCACAATGGGGCATCAGAAAAAAAACGTAATCAAGGAAAGGGTAAAAGAGGAGCCACTGCCACTCCTTGCACTCTCTCATGCACTCAGACACATCCGCACACATTCAGGCACACACGTAACTCCAGTGACCGCCCCAATCAGGAATGGATATTTCTTCATCAAACAAATTCCCCTTGCCCTTTGAAAGAGAGAAGAGTATAGTGTACAAACTCTCAAAAGAGGTAAAAAGTGTCCATTGAGTGTTTTCACTCTGAGCCCAGTAACACCCCACCGGGTGCTGTTCATGTACACTTCGAGGTGTCCGAGGCTTCCCATTGAATGGCTCTCTAAAAACAGGAGTTGCAGCCCAGAATTCCTTCATATGTTCCTTCATTATCCTCCAGAAATCCTGACTGAACCAGGTAAGGGTCCAGCCTGGCTTAAACAGACAGTAGACAAGTCTTCTTGTCTTCACAGCTGTGGCGTTTAGCTGCTGTCCTCCTGACGACGCAGGAGACAGAGAGCGTCAGAGTTCATAGGTCGTCCTCGGCGAGCTGAGCCAGGTTGCTGGGGCGTCGTCCAGCTGAGGGGCCCGACAGCGGAGCCTGGCTCCCAGCATCAGCAGCCTGACCCCTCCGGCAGCCCTCTCCTGCTCTCTGCTGGGGACAGAGGGAACATTCATCACACACAGTATAAAGTACTTCCATGTGCTGCACTCACATATCTACTGGGGATGCACAATTAATCAAAATGTTATCGAAATCGCAATATGGCCTAATGCAGTTTTCAAATCGCAGGAGGATGAATATTAAATGTTTTATATTAAATATTGTCGTGCTGCAGAGATGTCCTGACTTACACATCTTATTCTACAGATTTAAGAAAACATCTTTGTTTGGTACAGATCCCCGCAAAAATCACACCATAATCATTTTAATTAGGGCTGTCAAAGTTAACGTGTTAATAACACGTTATTGCAAATTAATTTTAACGCCACTAATTTCTTTAATGCATTAACGCAATCGATCTTCCGGAGGTTGTAGCGGGCTCAGTTTTAAAGCTAGAGTGAAGATACTGACTGAAACCTATGGAATCCATTGGTACCAACCATGTCATACTAACTTGTCGGTAAGGAGGTTAACTAACGCTCCAAACTTGCGCTAAATTTTGGCGAGGAAAAACTGGCGTGGCCATTTTCAAAGGGTTCCCTTGACCTCTGACCTCAATATGTGAATGAAAATGGGTTCTATGGGTACCCACGAGTCTCCCCTTTACAGACATGCCCACTTTATGATAATCACATGCAGTTTGGGGCAAGTCATAGTCAAGTCAGCACACTGACACACTGACAGCTGTTGTTGCCTGTTGGGCTGCAGTTTACCATGTTATGATTTGAGCATATTTTTTATGCTAAATGCAGTACCTGAGAGGGTTTCTGGACAATATTTGTCATTGTTTTGTGTTGTTAATTGATTTCTAATAAAATATATACATGCATTTGCATAAAGCAGCAGATTTGCCCACTCCCATGTTGCTAAGATTAAATACTTGACAAATCTCCCTTTAAGGTACATTTTTAACAGATAAAAAAATGTGTGATTAATTTGCGATTAATCATGATTAAATATGGAAAATAATGCAATTAATCGTGATTAAATATTTTAATCGATGGACAGCATTACTTTTAATGTTTTTCAATGAAAATGAGAATAATCATTTAAAAATGATCATTCTCTCTAATATCGCAAATCATATCACAGCTGCAGTATCAGTCAAAATAATCACAATTAGATATTTGTTTCAAAATCGTGCAGCCCTAATTTCTACGAATAAAACTTCCACATTCATACCAAATACAAACAGTATAAATAACACCTAATATATCAGTAATTTTTCATTTACAGCCACAGTATAAAAATGCATCGGCTCAAGTTCCATCTATTCATCCCAGAACAAGTATAGGAAACGATTATCTGGCTCTGATAAGCATCTCTCTCTGACTTCCTCATCTGTCTCACCCTGCTTCCTGTTTATTATGTACCAAGCCTGTCCAGCTGGAGTAAACAACTGCTGCTCTGTCAACACCGCCTCGCTGAGGATAACAGCCCCGTGGTGACAGAGGGAGACGTCACTAATGGTAATGTAAAGCCCAACAACAAGATGCTCCCATTGTTGACTGGTTAAAACTTCAAAGTAAGGGCCTGAAACGGAAAATTATATGATGTGGGAATTTCCCTTCTTTGTATTAACTGAAACAAGTGTGGATAACATTGTAATCCATTTCCCTCAGAAAAAAAAATCCAGATTTTTATTGATTCCTTTTTCATCCAACAGGGGGAGAAATAACTCTTCTTATGACTCGATGAATCCCTTCACTGTAAGTGTGTCTAAATAAATGGTTACCATTTACTGAAGTCTTCCATCTTTTAATTACCCTTAATGAGCACATTGGAATCATTGTTGTAATTCATTGTACAACACTGACGTTGTAAAATGGTTCATTATTTCTCTGGTGGTTAGCTTCCTGTGGCTTGTTTTGTCATTAATCTTCCCCATGCTGGTGTTGAATAATGACTGGAGCACCATGTTCAGCTATGTGCAGAATAATCACATCTTAAATGTAACAAATATAGACAGTTTAGTCTCTAAATGCATGCATATACGCTACCTGTGCACTTTGTGTGGTGGGTGTGTACAGCCCGTTTGACACAGCTTGACAGTTTGGCTGATCAGTGAAGCCCAGTTGGACATGTGATGGAGAAACAGTGTGGGAGTCAGCAGGGCACGGCTGGACCACAGTGGGCTGCAGATGCAAACAACAGGTAGGTCACTCACCAAGACTGTAGCAGTGCATGCACACAAAACCATTTGCTGTTTTTATTATCCCATTTGTGCAGACAGACCAGTCCCACAGCCAAAAAAAGCTTTAAGAGATAAGCAGACCTGGCAGTGTCTTAGGTGTCTCATATATAGAAATACGGTGTTTGAGTGGGTGGTTATTGCAGAACAGTGTTGCAGTATAGGGCAGAGATAGAAACAGATAATAATAATGTAATACATAAGGCAGAGAAAGAGACAGCTAAAGAAACTTACGTCCCGCAGTAGGTAGGCCTCGCTGGGTCCTTGGCCCTGGCCTTGGCTGGGCAGGTAGAGCGTGGGCAGGGAGGTGTTGTGAGAGTGAAGGGAGGGCAGCTTATGGCGGTCAATAGAGGCGGAGGAGTGGGGCCGCAGGGCGCTGGCAGCAGACAGAGGGGGCCTCATGCTGCGGCCCAGGCTATTAGACTTGCTCTCTCGTCGCTGGTACTCAATAGGAGACTGTAAGGCTGAAACACACAGAGGAACGGAGACAGTTAAGCTCCGTACCTGATTCTGAATGTTTTACAAAGCATTGTATCATGTGGAGTCAGCATTTATTTTGTCACTAACACTTTACTTCAACCCCCTTATTTAGCATCTATAAGCACTATATGAAGTGAATTTATATAGTATAGCTACAAGCAGATAAGGGCTTTAGGTTTATTAATGTCTTTGTCAACAATTATAACTTCATTCATGATCTATTTATACACCAGCCTCCACTTATGGATACCCACAGGAGGAGTTATAATTATTTAACACTTATATCTGATTACAGCGAAAAAAAAAAAAGTTTACATGAAAGGATTAACTCAGTCAATACTTTATTTAATTTGCAAAGATATGCGCCCTCTTGGTGTTGACTGTAATAAATGCAAAATGCAGATCCCACTGTTCTGATTGCACAAAAAAGTAAACTTTTTTACTCAGATTGTATGCACATGGTGGTGTGTTCTTTATACTATGATAGCTTTACTAAAATTACGATATTGAATCTTAACCCCTGTATCATGATGCGTATCGTATCGCCAGATACAGCCCTATTATTATTGCCTGTGTTGCATAAAGAATTCAGTAACTGCTGCCTGTCAGACAGCCTAATAAAAGAGGTCGAGGAATATGGATGCCCATTTCCATCAGGAAAAAAAGGTGATAAGTTAGGAATAATAACAACTACTGATGCAAAGTAAAATTGATACTGTGTATACCTTGTAAAAATGTAGATTTTTGAGATTATGAGATCCAAAATAAAAAAATCTGCCTTAGTATTTTACTTACTATCTTATGATTTTGATGTAGTATCTCATAATGTTGACTTTTTTTCTTTTATTTTGGTGGGAAAGTGACTCCAAAGGCCAAGACTACATGGTCAAACAAAAATTCATCTCAGCTAAGACGGATTCAACTGTGAGCTGACGCCGAAGTCAATAAATGTAAAAAATGCCACAATGAAACATGATTTATGGCTCAGAGGGGGATGTGGGTCTAACCGTTGAGGAAGTTACGCTGGCTTTCCAAGATCTGAACCACATCGTTGACCCAGGCCCTGCAGATCTCCGGGGAGGAGGCCAGCAACTGGAAGCGCACCACACTCCCGTCAGGGTTGCGTGACGTCAGCACAAAGCGGGCGTCATCGCCCTCCACGCTGGGCTCCACCCCCAGGCAGCTCACCTGGAAAACATCACATCTGATTAGCATCTGTGAGGAGTCCATCCTGCTGGGTTGCTTGTTAAAATCTTCACTTCAACACATGCCAGCCTCTAAAAAGTCTCTGCTCTGGGATTATGTAATTAGTGTGGTGTGAGCTGTTGTGTAACCTGGGAATAAAATTTCTATTTTTTGGTATTATATTTTGCTGTAGCTGATCTGAGTTCACCTTGATGCTGTTCTTAAAGATGTATCCAGGGAGTGAGAAACCTTTCTTCCTGTCGATTGGCTCACTGAAGATGACGAGCTGCTCGAACAGGAAGATCCGTCTCTCCTTGGCTCGGGACAAGAAGCCACTGTCCTGCTCCGTCACAGTGAAGGTGTCTTGCTGGAGCAGTTTGCCCTGGGCTGTGATCTTCCCCTGGTACCACGGCGAAGACAAACAAAACAAACAGAGGAAGCGGTTACGGTTTGATAGTTGGCAGGAGAAATGTTTTGAAGACTTTGAAGGATGGTCTGAGACGTACCTCGAAGCCTTGTAGTCTGCCCACATTCATCATGTCATTGCAACGTTTTGGCACAAAGCACATCACTTCTACTGCTTTCTGTTTGAAAGACCAGAGTGAGTTTGTTACCAAAGAATACTAATAAAAAGCCTTATATTTCTGAATCAGGACACCCACCTCCAGCTCCTCTGTGTCCATCCCAGCTTTGGTGTAATACTTCAGGAAGTCCTGCTCAAATAAACACAGCATGGTCACCAGAGCATTCCAGGTTTACTGCTCATAGTAAGGTGAGGACATCTGGAGGAGTATTTATGGGTGTTGAACCCACCTTTCATTTGAATGCCAAAGGGCAAAGTTTTATATTTAGGCTGTTTTATACCAGGGATGTCATTTTATGATCATCTTCAAAGCTTTTCACATATGATTGTTTAAATCGTACGGTAAGAATCTCATTATGTAATTTCCTCTTTGGCTGGAAAGTGATCTGAACAGATGATGCGCCCGGTGTGTCGTCACTGTTTCTGTGTGCGTGCTTGTATGTTTACAACGCCGTGACTGTGTGTCAGACAGCTGCAAAGTGAACACCAGTATGTGTGTGTAAAGGTGTTGTTGGTGTGTGATCAACAGCATAGCAGTGGCCTGCTTTTCACCTTGAGCAGCAGCTGGTACTTCATGATCCTCTGGACAGGTTTGATGAGCAGGTCGTTGAGCTGCAGCCTGTGGCCCAGCTGCTGCCGCAACTCCTGACAGCGAGACGGACACAACAACACGACACCAGTCAGCATGACTCAGTCAGCCACAACACAGCAGCTAATGACCGATATTATCCCTCTGAGACAGTATATCACAGGAGTCATACTGTTTGTCTGTTAGACTTGTGTTTACTGTCAATGAAAAGACAGTAAACTGAATAATAAATGGCAGCTGAAAAGACACCAACGTGGCCATGTATAATACATAGAATAGGAACAGTTAGACATCCATGCATACTAAAGGGCTTATTAACTACAGGCCTGAGGGGCAGGTAACCGGTGTATCATTGGTATGCAAGTGTTTCTCCTGACTCAATAAGTAATTCAACACAAAAATTTAAGAAACAACTTTCAGAATTGAATAATCATTTAAGGAGGACCTATTATGCCCATTTTCAGGTGCATACTTGTATTTTGAAAAGGGTCGCAGGTTCAAACCTGACTTGGGGCCCTTCTGTGTGGAGTTTGCATGTTCTCCCAGTGTTAGCGTGGGTTTTCTCCAGCTTCCTCCCACAGTCCAAAGACATGCAGGTTAGGTTAATTGTTGACTCTAAATTGACCGTAGGTGTGAATGGTTGTCTTTCTCTATGTGTCAGCCCTGTGATAGTCTGGTGACCTGTCCAGGGTGTACTTGGTGACATCACCACGTTACGGAAGAAAAGGCAGGACTTCAAGCAAGGTGTTTCAGGAGCAGTGCTTCTGTTGGGGAGAGTAATTCCCTCTGGTGTGGACTTTGGGCTTTGTAACTTTGCAGATCTTTTACATGCTTAAAAAATATACTGTATATAACACACCAAAGAAAAGGGAAAAAGCACAAAAGCATGATAGGTCCTCTTTAAGTGTATTAGGTAAAAATCGCAAACATTTGCTGGCTTTAGCTCTTCATATGTGAGAATTTGTTGGTTTTCATCTTTGAAAATGTAATATTTTGGGGTTTTGGACTGTTGGTCACAAAAAAACGGGCAATTTGAAGATGTCACCTTTGACTCTAGGAACTTCTGATGGACATTTTTCACTATTTTATGACATTTATAGACACAAACTAAATATTGATCGGTTAATCGAGAAAAAAAAAAAACAAGGTACTCACCTCAAAGTAAGTCTCGATATACTCTGAGACGATATGTTCCGACTTGGGCTTGTTCTGACAGTATACAACGTACATATGCAGACGCCTCTCCTGCATTAAAGGCCAGACAAACATCTCATTACAAAATCATTCAGCTGAACCTTTGACACAAAGTTAAAAAGACTTTTCACTGTGAGAAAAATGTGTCTTTAATTGCATTACAGATAAATGAAAATGCCCCTGAAAGAGAGCGAAAACAACAATGGCAGTGTCTCTGAGCGGAGCAATAATGACTTGTCTCAGAGTGCGGCGCCTTTGAAGCTGCCTCTGTCTGGTTAGCGCTTACTCTTCTGTGACTAATTGGCATGGGAGTGCAGATGTGGCAATCCTGAGAGTCTTAATGGAGTTACACGTAGATGAGCATCAGGTTATGTATAATTCACCCAGGTTACCCTCAGTGTAACCAGAGCCTGTCGATATAAGGCTGTACCTAGCAACAAGCTGCATGGCTCTGTAACCTAGAAACCAGCGAGCTGCTCCACCTGAATACGGACATCGTGAAGCAGAAGACGGCTGCATGTGAAATACGAGCGCTCTGTATCTGTGTACTAGCGTGGCTGCATGTTTACATGTGTTTATATGTTGCATGTGTGTGAGTGAGCACACATGTTGCATATTGGTGACACAGATCTCATTAAAAGCAGATTGGGCTTTCTGCTTTTCATTAGGGCCGTGTTCCCAGTTTGCTTGTTTTCACAGTTTGACACCGTGCTTAGATTTAGTTACAAGTTTCTTTATTCCCCCCACAGGCTTTTTAAGTGGATTATCCAGTGGGCTGAGCCTTATTGAATTGTTTAAAGAGCTACAGACAGAGAGAGAGTGAATATACTAAAAGAGAGACACAGACATTTAACTTAATCACCTTCAGACAAGTTGGTCAAATTACGTATCATGTCTGCCCAGACTGCATGTGCCACCACTTAACCAATATATATATAAATCTAATTTTACTCCCCGTATAATCCCTGTGACCCTATACCAGCTCGTCTATTCTAAGAACAATACACTTAAAAGTGAATCTTTCTTTGTATGCATCGCTTTGCTTCACTCTGGAGCCAGGATATGTAGGAAGAAGCAGGTCGCCGTTTTGGGTGGAAAAAAGCCTTCATATCAAAGAGCCTGAGCTGAGGGTTTGTTATTCCTCGTCTTATTCATGTTGTCTTTTCTGGCTGTTTTTTCCCTGGTGTTTCCTGAACGGTCCAGCCCAGACTGGAAATTGGCCAGTGTGTCGTTCGTGTGTATGTGAGGGTTTTCCGGGTGTGCTGTTGTAAAAACACAGCCTGTACTGAGACGTATCAGTAACAGGGAAGTGGAAGGAGAGACGCTGGCAGTTAGTTGAGAGAGAGAGAGAGAGAGAGAGAGAGGTACGGCACAGGATAAACAGGAGCTCTGCATGTTTTCTTTGCTCTATTTATCCTCACGCCAAACAGCACAAGGAAGCAGACCCAGACACTTCCACTGACGTGTGTGTGTGTGTGTGTGTGTGTTTGTACACGGTAGTCATACTCACATGTTTAATGAAGAGCTGAGCCAGCCTCTCTGGCTCTGCTATACACTTCTCCAGCTCTCCCAGGAAGTAGCTTCAGAGAGAAAACACACACAATCAACCCCCAAAACGGAAGGTCAGATTCGTCTCTTGACCTATTGTTTCTTTGTCCTCCACTCGAACACAAACACAATACTCTGCAAATCACTGTTTGTCTTTTCGCTTTGAATACGGCTGGAGCAAACATACCATTTTTCCACATCAAATGCATTTAAAAAAATCAGGGACTTACTCTTTATGCCAGTCAAATATTTGGTGAATGTTTCCAAAAACAATCTTGTCTTTTCCCTTCATGTCCTCCGGGATGCCTTTGGAGTGCATTGTGCCCATGTAGCCCTGCAAGGAAATGACAGAGCTGCTGACGTCCGTTCACACCCACAAAAACCAACACCTGGCTCTGAATAACACCAGTAAATATAGCTAGATTGTTAGAACACACCAGCTATTGAGTTTTTATTAACTTTCAGATGGCATGAATTCTTCTCTGAACCAAAATATCTCCAGCTATTTAAGGCACCCGGGAGACGGATCGCCTTGCAACATAATACTCTTCAAGCTAATAATTCACAAAATCTGCTTAAGACTGGAGACAGCGGGGTGGAGGTAGAAGTGTGGAGGAAAGTGGAGGAATTGTGATGATAAGGATTTAGACTGGGTGGATGACTAAGTTCCCTCTTCTCTGTCAGGGCAGATTGTGTGCTCTTAGCTGGCAGACTGTGAGGTTTACCTCCACTATGAGCCCCAGGTCCACCACATAGTGCTTCTCTGTCTCAATAAGCTCCATCAGTACGTACCTGTAAAGAAAGAAATGAGGCAGGATTAGTGTTAATTATGCTACCACACTTATTTTGCACAGTGCAAAAATCTTGGTAACACTTTGTTTTACGAGTCCCAGTTTCCTAATAAATGTCCTAATAAGGAGATAATACCACAATGTAATTTTGTAGGAAGTTTCCTGGCAATGTGATATGGTACTGGGAAAATGGAGACAGTTTTAAACTGGTACACTGTCAATTAAATAAATCCAATTAATTAGAGTAACCTACAGAGACTTTTAGTCAGCAGATCAGCTAAACATGCAAATATACAACACGTTCTCATCACAACTCGTCACATACCGCCGCTTTGTCACGCCCCTTGCCGTCACTTTAGGTTTAGGCAACAAAACCACATAGTTAGGTTTAGGAAAAACTACATGGGTGGGCTTAAAACTACTACGTGAATAAGTGTAAACACGGGACACAAACAAACAGCTGATTGTAACTTGAAAGGGATACACAGGACACAAACAGCGGTCTCCTGGATGAAAGCCCTGTTTGTTGGACCCATCCAACACCACTCCCAGCCGCCCTTATAGTGTGTTTTCGCTCTTTAAACTACGTCACCACAGTCAATTGAGGCGCACTTTCTCTGAGCGTTTACTGTTGCCGTGAATGGGTTTACATTGTAGTTAATGGAAAGCCCCGTGTGTCTCATACTGGCGCTAAAGGGTGCCTTGTGTGGCGGTATCACGCGCTGACGGCCGTGACAAAGCCTCAGTATTTAACGCCATGGGAATGAGAACAGGCTGAAATATGCTAAATTATTATAGAGATTATTTTAACTCTGACTAGTGACAAGCTTTTTCCAGGGCTTTCAGCTGCATCTCACAGTCTTCATCAGGCAACAGAGTTTGCTCCATTGTTATGGAGATGGCTCAGTTGGCCTCAGATGATGTGGAACTTCGGTCACGTGATAGCAGCTGATGAAGACCGTGGGATGTGGTTGAAAGCTCCAGGGAGAGCTACGTGAACCTTGAGTTAAGATTATTTTGTCAAATATAATTTTTTTTCTCTTTCTGCGTGATTGTAAAATACAGACAAGTAGGGCTGGGCAATATGGCCAAAATCGTCTATCACGATATAGGTCAATTCATATCTCGATAACGATAGATATATGAATACAGCAAGTGTTCTGGTAATTCAATAAATAAATAGCCTATATGAAATATCCACATGGTAAAGCCTATTTTTGTATACTCCTGTGTGAATTAAATACTTGACAAATGAAAAGAACTTGAGTGCAAAATTAACAGTTTTAAGTGAAATTATAGGGAAGAAAAGAAATAAATATAGGCCTTTATCACGATAGAAATGATATGGAAAAATACATACGGTAGACATTGTTATTTCGTTTTGACGATATATACTGCCATAGGGATTCCAACAAATAAATTGATATTTTCTTGGGTTAAATTGGTCTTTCGGTGAAATTCCTCTGGAAATTAGCAACTGCTTATAAACGTGAAACAACTAGCATAGTGCTGGTTTAGCACAGGAGATGAATTACACGTTGACACGATGAAAAACACATACATGCTTTTCTCTAAGGCAATCCTCCTCTCCTCCTCAGTGTCGGCCGCGGCTGACCATTGGCTGGAGGTGTCGTCCATCAAGACAGAGCCACTGTCATCTGGCAAAACACTGGTGGACTGAGTGTCCTGAGGAGGCACAAACAAACAGACAGACAGACAGACAGAGAAACTGTTTATCAAAGGTCCAGTGGCAGTAATGGGGATCATGCCAGGAATAAAGTAAGCAAGGGGAGATAAAGAGCAGGAGAGAGATGATAATGATGCAGGTTGCCAAGGTGACCAGAAAGAGCAGAGAGACACGAGGAACAGAGATTGAATGATAACGAGATCAGATTCAGATTGTCACAGTTAATGATCCGTGCTGTGCACATCAACCACAGATAGATGGAGAGAAAGAGATTAAAAGATAAAGAGATAGAGGAGCGAAAGGCTCCGTCGCTGTCGGAGATGACAAATAAAGCCGTGAAGGGGTTCTTGATGGAGTTTTGGCTTCAGGGGAAAAGGAACACAATTACAGCTCGACCGCTGGCAATTACATTTCTGATCCATGTGTAAATGAATTATATGTTCTTGTTTTGCCACCTGTGGATTTAAACCCATATGTAAATACATCACACGATATCTTCTCTTTCTATTTCTGCAGCAGCTACAGCCAATAGAAATGCACTCAGGATGACCCCAAGGTTACTCTGATCTAATCGATTGTGTTCATGCGTTTCATACATGACCTCCTTTTCATGCTTTTTCCTGGAATTGATATCCTTTCCTGTGGGGGGTCCTGGTGCAAATATAGAGTCATTGTGTGCACCGCAACAAAGCCTGCAAAGACTAAAATCATCACTAACTCAATGGATACACAAGACCCTCATGTTTGCGTAATCTCTCACACAATAAGCACACTTGTCACCTTGATATGTTCGTACAATGACTCACACATATCTCTCTGTACAATTGTATCTACTTACAAAGTTCTTCCCTCTATTTTTAGGCTATTCACTCTCTCCTGACTGTAAACTTATTGGAGCAGCCGTCTGTCTTCACCTAAATCCCTGTGTCCCATTGTCCTAGTCAAGCAGAACCTCCCCACCTTAAACACATACACACACCACAGACAGTGGTGTGTGTATGTCCATCAGATAATCCATCAGACTCCTCTGGCAGGCGGCTGCCCCGTGGAGAAATAAATAGGCTACATAGATTGGATAGATAGACATATAAGCAAATGGAAAAAGCTGCGGAACTTTCTCATTTTCCCCTCTGGCCTACTTCAATTTGTCCACCTGCCATCTCCATGATAAACTCATTGGCGTCTACAAGTTGTGAGCTTTCTATTCTGTCACAGTGACGTGTGAGAGAGAGAGAGAGAGAGACAAAGAATGAACGAGACAAAGCAAAGCTAAGTGGAGAGGCTCCATAAAGACCCTCGCTCCCCCAACTCGTCTTGCCCCGCGAGGAGTGCTCTAGCCTGGCTGACAGGTCTCCCTGGCTCCCTGATCACTTCCAGATGTGCCGTGGCAAAGCCCACAGGAAAAATTCTCCCCCGTCTCCCTCTGTTGCAAGTTTTTGTTTTTCTACTCAGAAGCCCATGTGTAAAAAAAAAAAAACTGACAACAGTTTTAGTAAAAGCTGAGGTCATGCTTTTGTGTAGGACCTTTAAAAAAAAAAAAAATCTATCCTACTATAACAATCAAGAACGGGGTTGTAACAGATTATTTTTATAATTATGAGTCATAAAATCTTGAGTTTTTATTTTATTTTACCTTTATTTAATGAGATAAGTCAACTGACAACCAATTCTCATTTGACTTGCCTCAGTACTTCAAGTCTCAGGTAACAAAAATCAACAATATGTCAAATGTTTTGATGGGTTGTACAATAGCAGCTTTTGCTGTTTTCTTTGTTGTTGCACAATGTTTAAGTCATAAAGCTGTTTTTCTTTATTTTATCATTTTATATCTATCTGCATCTATTTAAGTATTTTATATCTATTATTCTATATGTATAACTATAAGATTTGCATTGCTCTTTTAGGGATTTACAAACCCCTTACTGTTGGAACACATAATGTTGTAAATCTGCAGTATTAAAGTGATATTAAAGGTGCTCTATATGATATTCAGAGCATTAATATAGCAGCAAACAGCTATTTGCTATGTAAAGACATAAAGGAGTAATGTCTACCTGAGCAGAGAACGAAGTCACTCTCCCTCTGTGTGGGTTGTAATCATAGCTTCTCTGTGCTTTGTTGACATAGCCGGGCCGGCTGCACGTGCATGTTAGTGCATGTGAGCGTGCCCCACTGGCTAGCTCATGGCCGCCACTCTGCACTGCGCTCATATGGCGGTTACAGCTAATAACGCCGTCCCGACCGATGGCACCGTTGCGTTAACGTAGCACTCCCCCTCAGGTAAACACTGTTAGCTCTGTCAGCACTGTTGTTTTCACTGTTAGCACCGTTAGCTGTGAGCCATCGCCATGTTGAGAGCCATGCAGAGGCAATAGAAATGCTCGCATTTAGCACCTTTTAAAGGGATTTTCATATAAAGAAATGCTACGCTCTATAGCTTGACATGTGATGTTTTTCATCATACAATATTTGCTAATGCTTGAAACTGATGTGTTTTTACATTTCCAGCGGTGGCATCAGCAATTTTCTTATTTTTTGGGATGGAGCAGACAACTCAAAGGGTGCATCAATACTTAAACATGCAAGCACAAATCAAAGGTATGGTACTGTGCCACAGTTACATGGTCTCAAGTGCTGAAAACTGCTATTTGATTGCACTGTTGCTACTAGTGACAATAAGGTATTGGGCTTTGAAGAGATCTCACACTAACAGCACCATTCGTTTCTTTTCCTGTTTCACAGAGAAACTGTTCCTACGTTATTTGTTTCATGTGTGGGTCGAGATGACAGATTGTACAAACTGTTCCTCAGGAAAATCTATTTAATAAATATTGGGATCTGCAGTTCTGGCTTCCTTTTGACACCACATTTTTGTTTAACTGCTGGCATAGAATCACTAGAACTTTCCATTAACCAACGAAACAGTTCATCAAAAACCATGTTCTGCTGTGATTGTGAGATTAGAGACGACGGTGTGAAGAAAAGAGGAAAAACAACAATACTTTTGACACTGGACACAAGGCCAGTGAAGGTGGGGTACAGAAACCACAGCTCAGAGATGACTGACCTACATAATTTAATCTCTCTCTCCCTCTCGCTCTCTCTCTCTCTTTCTCTCTCTCTCTCTAAATATTGGCAGTAAAAACACCAAAGCACTGACCTCATCCCTCTGATGTAATCGTATTAATAGCTTTTGATGTGTTGATGAGACTGAAATTAGGATTTAAGTGCTCTGGTGTCGATTCACCAACTATGCTCAAATGCTCAGACATCTTTATTGTTTTACTGTGTATCAATAGGGCTCAGGCACTGGTGATTCATGCAGTATTACTGCTGCTCCAGCGATGTTTCCATCTCACAGCAAAAAGGGACCCTCTGAACACCCGACTTAAGACGCTCCTTTGCCACGAGCAACTGACTCTGAGTGTTTGATGTAGAAATAAAAGCGTATGTGCGCACACAGCGTTCTTTGTCAGTTCACAGAAGCGGAGTCATCTTTCATCACATCTGCCGTTTTGTGCCATATCCTATTTATCTCCGGGCAAGTCCTTTTGTAACATGTTGAATGTGAGTCATGCATCACACAGGTCGCTGTCAGGCTCTGCCCTCTGGTGCATCGATCTGCTCTGAGAGAGCCTTGTATTCATTTAGAGCCCCTCACAAGTGTGTGTGTGTGTGTGTGTGTGTGTGCTCTATGTCCATGTGTATGGGTTTATATATCTCATGCATGGTAGTGTGCGTGTGGTTGCAGAAAGCGGCGCTCCTGTGTGCAACCGAGTGCTTGTTTTGCCTGATAGTTGAACTCCGCCAGCAGCAGTGGAGTTAGTCATTTCCAGATCTGGCTGGAGGGCCATGGGGACAAACAGTACTGATGTCACCTCCCCGCCAGGGTGGGTCCTCATTGAAAATATTACTGCTACTGTCTACCGTCAGCTAAAATGAACCACAAGTGGATTTACTCCTCATAGTTTCAATCTCATTATTGTTTTCTATAAAACAGAGGGGTAAGCTCAAGTATTCTGGCATCCAGTCAAAAACGGCTTCAGTCGTATTAAAGCCATAAACATAAGCTCTGCTTGATGTTATTTCTATGTGACAAAAACAATTTGTGGTGACAGATACAACAGGTCGGATGGTGTCAAACCTGGGTGTTTGGCAGTGACGTGCAGCCAATCAGCGAGTCAGTTATGTAGCTGGGAGACTGTAGTGTAGCCGGTGACAGGTCCTCAGGGCTTGCCAGGCCATCTTTCCACTCCTGGAACACACAAACACATACGCAGACACACGTCCACAGTGTCAGAATAACAAAATATCTATGATGCAAAATATCTGCAGCATGCTCATGTATTCGGGCACACAGGCAGCTGCAACACGGCAAAAGAGACACATGAATCACAGTACATGGCGCCATGAGTTCCTGCGGGATGAGCCAGCAGTGCTGCCGTTTATGTAACAGCATCGCCACCTGCCATGATACTTAGTCCTCCGTGGATCAGCTCTACATTAAACCTGTGTCTCCACTAATATTCCTGAGCTACCTAGTGTAAACAAGCCACCATCAGGATGTTGGCTTTAGTTTGTATTTATAAGCTTTGCATGTTTACTTCAGAGCCGGTTTATACAAAGGCCATGTGATAAGATGGTTCTGGAGATTAATTATGAGGTGGTTCATCCCTCAAACATGTAACTTGAAGCACAAAGCCGCAATGAAAGACCTTGTTTGATTAGTTCATGTGACCAAGAAAACTTCTCACCAGTTCTCTGTGGGTGACGGGCAGGATGGTGAAAGTGTCATCATTCCTCGGGGGGCTGCCCAGATCCAGGCTGTGGCTTTGGGACGAAAGAGGTGGAGGCTTTCCCTCAAGTTTGCGGACTTGACGCTCGCCTTTGGCGGTGGCCCCGACGCTGAGTTTGCGGACGGGGTTCGTGAGCCACTTCTTAAGGGTGCTCACGGAGCGTCTGGAGCCCGGGGAGCTGGGGGCCGAGCTGCCTGAAGCCAGCGGGGGTAGTGACGCCACGGAGGTGGAGATGCTGCCTTCGCTGCCTGCTGCCGAGTATGAGTCTGGAGAGAAGAGACAGGGAGAGAAAGAAAATGAGTGTCTGAATGTGAATCTGGAAACTGGTTTAAGGGTTTAATGGGTCAAAGAGCAGAGTACATCCTGACTCTCTACAGTCAATGAATCAATTAATCTATGGACAAAAACAACAGTGCAAAAACAGCATTTTGTTTAAGGCAATAGAACTCTTGCTAAACTATTAGATGAGGGCAGCTGTGCTGGCCAGCGAGACGTGATGGAGGACTGGAGGCAGAAGATGTGTCAACACCAGGAGAGAAGAAGTAAAGGCAGACATAAAACAAAGGGTGGATATATAAATAGCCTTCCTCTTCAAACACAGCTGTGCAGCTGTGAGCCACACCATAAAAGATGCACTGTTCTGTTCATGTCAAGCAGACCATGTTTTTTTTATGTTTTAGCTGTGCATCCAATCACATGACCAGCTGATGCAAGGCAGACAGCCGAGGTCAGAACAGTGGATGTGAAAAATACTCCAGACCGGTTGCAGGCCGGCTGCTGCACAGTGATGTCAGGAGGACATGGGAAGTGAGCTGGGGGGCGAGCTGGGACCGGACATCCACTTTAAGCCTTTGTAGAATGGAAGATCCTTGCTTGGGACTTGTTTGTTTTTTCTGTCTCGTCCCCCATTCCCATCCTGCCTCATCCACCTAACCCTGCCGCCCTTCCTCAGCCCTGAGATAGCTCTTCCTCTGAGCTGTGAGTCTGGAGTATTTTATCTGTTGTATGCAGTTCAGTCATGCCTCCCCATCTATCTTCTTGCCCTCGACCCGACCTCTGACCCTTGATCACCACTCTCCTACAGATGGAGAAAGCATCACTTCCACGGCATTTTACTGTTCGAATACAGCTGCTATCTTGGCTGAATGCGACAAAGCTGATAACTAAATGACCTTTAGTTTCCAAGAAAATGCACCGAGTTTATGAATTCATTTGTTCATAAAAAGACAACAACACTGACCTCATTTCAGTGTTCCCTGTGTGAGCCACAGAGGAAGATCTTATCACAGCACTGAGTGGTAAGAGCCAGACTGCAGGAGCCCCATTGTCACAGCGTGGCCCATTTGGTGAGTGTACCGTCTTCAAAGGCACAGCCAGAATAAATTCTCAATCTCCCTCAGTTTTCATGCTTAAAGTGATTGAGCTTTTCCACACTTTATTCATTCAATTACTTTCCCTCAGAAACGCAATAGTAGCCACTGCACGGATCAATGAAAATGAGCTGTGTAAAAAATGTCCCCTATTCTCCAGTGCACAAACCTCAGTCAGAGTGTTTGAGAAAACCTCAGAGCAAAACAACTCCGCTCATGACATGACATCGCTGCAAGTCCACACACATTTAGGTCAAATATATTGTTTATCGAGCTGCTAACTTGTCTGTTTGTGTATTTTCTCCACATAGACAACATTTCCTCTGTAATCTTACATTTTACAGGCATCGTGCATGTGTTCCCAGGGTGGCCAATTTCCCCATCCACTCCTCCCACCCCCATCCACATCCACATGAAAGGCTGGCTAGTGTAAAAGGAGATCTGAGCCTGGCAGGATGAGGGGGTTGAACAGAGGGAAGAGACAAGGAGCAGAGAGGGGAGACGGCTAAACCCTGCGGGGGAATAGACAAAAACTTTGAACAAACACTGGATGGGTCCATAGATAGTAAAGACGACATAATAAAGAGCAGCATCGGAGTTCAACCCTCTGCCCTTTGTGAAGTGTCTTGGCTGTAGAAGACAATATGATATCAAAAAACATCTGAAAGCTATTGGATTTATAGCTGGAGCTGTAAAAGCCCGAGGCAAAGCATACACCAGCTATTGAGAGGATGTGAAAATGATGCTGAGCTCATGTGATAACCCCAACCCCCAGCGTCTCTGACCTCTAACCAGGGCCAGACCTCGAGGTTTGTGTTCCCCAGTGCTCCCTGCTCAGGTTCAGTCAGCCCAGGGTTTAGGGGTCACAGTGCAGAGACACCGCCGCAGTAACACAGTTTCTAATCAGCTCCAGACATCTGCTGAGATAGCTTATCGCAAAAATAAAAAAAAACGGGGGGAAGAGAGGCTGACACCCTCCGTGTGCCTGGAAACCATTAAAAGTGAGTGGAGACAGCAGCGCAGCTTCATGATTTGAGACTCGACGTCAGAATGACACAGTGGCTCTGTCAAATGTACAGATTTACAACGTGCAGCGCGTACATAATTTACCGGCTTCATAATGAAGATCGTTACATCTGCATGTGTCACCATGGCAACTCTGCAGCTCCCCTACTGATCGTTGTTGTCGGTTTCCCTGTTGACCCTGGAAAGCTTAATCTCTGTATTGTTATGAAACCATAAGCCACTACAGGGACATCATTAACAGCAAGGAAACTGTAAAACACAAAGGGAGATGATGAGCTTCCCCTCAGAGCAACATGCCTCCGCTCTCCCCACACATTGCAAGATGAGAGGAGTTGATACCATTACACACCTACACAGAGGAAACTGGGAGAAAAAAAACCCTTCCCACTCTCCCTCCGTCTTGCTGCATGCTGATAGTGCCCAGTGACATTCATCTCCATAATGGCGCTGCTAAGAAAAGATTACCCAGGCTGATTTTGTTAATGCAACTTGACTATTGTTTATGTGCTTGCGATAATTAAGAGTTGAAGGCAGCAGGGCAGCAGGGCTGCATTAAGCTGGCCCGATCTGGTGATCAGTTAATGCTGAGCTTTCACCGGTCGCCCACTCACTGCTGGGTGGGAGGCTCGCCCAAAAAACAAGTTGCTGCACCACCAAGTAACTTTAGAGCCGAGTGGGATTCTGCTGCAAAGTAGCTCCAGACTTTCTCTTGATGTTGTTCACTCACAATAGTGAAGTTTGACAGTCCTCATCGCCTGAGAGGGCAACTTTAGAGAGTCTAATTTCGGCAGTCTATGCTTCATTTATCCATAACCACTTTTTCTTGCACTAAATCAAGCTTTTGACTTGGTGTCTGGTCTGATCATTTTAGGGCTGCAACTTACTTAATCTGCTGATTGTTGTCTTGATTAAATGATAAATTGTTTGGTATAAAACTTCAGAAAACCGCCCATAGAAATTTCCCAGAGGCCAAGGTGATTTCATCAAACCTCTTGTTTTGTCAGACCACAGTCTAAAACCCCAAAAATATTCAATTTACTTTAATGTAAAAGCAGAAGTGGTCACATTTAAGAAGCGGGAGCCATGAAATATTTGGCATTTTTGCTCGCAAATTGACTAAAACAGTGATTTATTATCAAAAATACTTTTCTGAAGATCGATTCATTGCCTTATTGTTGCAGCTCTAAAATCATTTGATGTTCATCTTCGTCCCTTTCATGTGGTTTTACAGTGAATGTCCGCTCGGCAAAAGTTTTAAATGTAATTGCAGCTGAATTGAATTACCCAGTGATTATCTGTGATACAGCTCTCCCAGTCATGTGGAAAGGGAAACCATCAGATAAAATATCCTCGTGAAGGTCACAAATGTTTGATTTGGATGTGACTGAATAAAAAGATACATGTTTGAAACTGAAAAATAAAGGGCCAATTAAATCACATAGGCAAAGCAAGCTCAAGTTTATAGGTGGATGGATGTGCTGTTAAGTGTTGGTCCCCCTGAAGAAGTTTGGACCAACTTCCGTTTATTGATCAGTTGATAAGTGAGTGCTGCTGAGCCAACAAATCAGGCTAAAAGCGTTGGCTGTAATGGAGCAAACGTGTTCACAGCTGCTCCACTCCGGAGCTCTCTGTCAATCCTACAGCCTCTCGGGACCATATGGGCAATTTAGGCATCACTGGCT
Organism: Sebastiscus tertius; assembly: GCA_916701665.1. NCBI lineage: Eukaryota > Metazoa > Chordata > Actinopteri > Perciformes > Sebastidae > Sebastiscus > Sebastiscus tertius. The sequence goes on from CAKAOH010034367.1 coordinate 38,662, forward strand.
TCCACCAGTACGCACATACAGACAGACATGCAGGTGCCCACACACTTGAACGTACACAAACAAAATGGAGCACATGTACATTTTCTCCAGGGTAACTGTCCAGATGTGTGGCTGCAGATTTGTGATGCGAGCTTCCAGGGTAATCTATCTGTCATAGTAAACAACAGCACACAGCACATCAGAGGCAGGCGACCTGCTGGTCACCACGGTGCCAAACGTGTCAAACGTCCAGCTGAGTCTAAGAGACTCTCGGAGCTGCCAATCAATGCCAGCACCTCACAGATCTCAACCCTGGCAGGGTCTGAGAGTGTGGCGGTCAACACACAGGCACCAGACACCCGCCTGAGTCATCGCCAACAACAGAACACCGTGCTTATCTTCGTTATTCTCTATCTCTCGTTCATTGCCTTCCCCACCTTGTGCACTTCAGCCCAGGCTCTACTTGTATATTACATTTCACCTACTCAGAGGAAATGGACACTCTTCCCATCAACTAGCAGGACCTGGGCTGCACCCAGGCACTCAGATGTGCAGCCTGATAGACCTGTGAGACAATGAGGCACTTAGTACCTGGAGCATATGACCGGAAACGCTTTAACTGTCCTCTGATGAACTTTTACAGAAAACACATTACAAGGCGGCGTTTAAGATCTCATTGCTGTCAGCAGCGATTCTCAATGAAAAACCCTTTGAAACTCCTGACGTTTTGCCTCCTATCTCTGTCTCTTTCACCTTTTTCTCATTATATTTCATCTTGTTGGCCCCGGGCTGTTTCATGTGTATTTCGTTTGTGCTGCTTCTGATTAATATATCCTGGCACTTGGCTGTTCTCTCTTTAGCCTGTGCTCCCTCTTCCCTTCCCCTTCATCTTGACTCCTTCCCTTTTACAACATTTTGCTCTCTAACCTGCTCTTCCCCTCTCTGCACTGCAGTGGTTTTTAGACTTTGGCTGGGTCCTGTCCTGGGATCAGGACACACAGCTCCCCTCCTCTGAAGCGATGCCCTGCTCTGCCCCAAAGCTGCTGAGACCAGCACAAGCTCGCAAGCAAAACAAACTGGCAGAGAGGACAGAGACACAGGAGCCAAGGAAAAAGGACTTAGAAAATCTCTCTTCTCTTCTCTAGCGGTGATTTTGACAGTACTGAACCTTCAACCTTAGAAATCCTCTGAAATGATTAAGCTGATACATCTTTCCAGTGCATATGAACGTGTATATGTAAGAGGGAGAGGCTAAGAGATGGGCTGATGGGGAGAGCAGGGATTATTCATGATTAAGGCAAGCAGCAAATGATGGTTAAGCACACATAGATAGAAGCTAAAACCTTGAGTGAGACGTTGAAGAGGGCGATGAGGGCACATGTTGCCTTTTAAATATACATGATCGTATAAGCAATCTGGAAACATGGACATGTGTGCAGAAGTGCAACTGTTGTGTGTGTCATATGTGAGTGTATTTGTGTGCAATAACTTTTAGAGAGACACACTGCCGTCAGACAGAGGAGTGAACAGAGATTTCCTGTCCTCCTACTGACCTAGTTTATGCAGACACACATGCACACAGACACACTGCTGTGACTCCAGGAGCACAGAAGAAAATACGCCAGTCCGTAAAGTGACACACAAACCAGCCACCGGGGTGGATCTCCTGCATCAGCACTCTCAGCCAGACTCTGTGGTGTATTTTTCATCAGCGATAAAGCATCAAAGCAATGTCAGTCACAGAAAAACAGGCCTGAATAGATGAGGCTGGCATTAATCCTATTGTCTAATGGAACAATGTGAAGGAGTGATTCAGACACTTGTCCTGATGAGAGCTTATGAAACGGCACTAAGTGATGGAGCTAAACCACCACTAGTAGCCTACCATTGACATGAAATGCATGAAATACTCATGTTGTCCTGACAGGTGAGTATAGCGGTGCATTTAAGGTGGCTAGGGATGAGCATTTACGTCACAGCTTCCATCTCAACCGAGGTTTCAACCAATCCTCCAGCAACTACTTTGCATCTGAATCTCACTTTGTTACAGAAAAGGATGCATCAGCATGAGTAGGCAGTGGCGATCTCACTGCGGACACTAGTTTTTCCGTCAGCTGCTGCTGCAGCGGGCTCCTGGCAGTGTGAAACTGGAACCATGTTTGTGGTTACTGGGCCTAAAAACTCCAGACATTCCTCCAGAACCATTCAGAGGGAGACTTAAAGTTCCTGGCACCATCTGCCTTTATTTCTCTTAATGTACTCTGTTGTAACTGGTGTAACTCTGGTGAACAGAGTGCATCAAATTCAGGTTCCAGTGTTCCAGTGTGGTCCATTTCACACTCACGCTGATAATAACTGATCACCATCAACAGAAGACACTTATCAGGATTCCCTTATGGAAACTATCAAGAATGGTCAAAATCAAAGCAGCAGAGATTGAGATGATTAGACTTTTCTTCTCTAGTATGGCTCAAGCTCGTAGACTGTATATAAGAAGTGGACGTAGTCACCGGGACGTCACCTATTGGTTTGTGGACTGCTGTTTTGAAGCCTTGAGTATGGCATTTTGGCCGTCGCCATCTTGGTTATTTGCAACCAGAAGTGACACAAGAGGGTGGAGCTAAGTACAACGGAATGCTGATTAAGACATTTTCAAGCAACCAAAAAGGTTTTAATTAACTTTCATGAAATGAAAACACACTGTAAAAGGGTTAAAGTTGTAAGACGAAAACACGGACAACTCCCAGACCGGACAACGCCGTGGTAGCAACCTGTCAATCACAAGGGAGCAGCGCCCAAAAGCATAACCTGATTTATGGTCTATTTGACTCTAAATTGGACCATAATTTACTAAATGAACATCATGCTGTATTGAAGAAGACTTGAAACTAGAAATTGAGACCATAAACTCATGTTTACAATGTTTACTGAGGTAATAAATCAAGTGAGAAGTAGGCTCATTTTCTCATAGACTTCTATACAATCAGACTTCTTTTTGCAACCAGAGGAGTCGCCCCCTGCTGGCTGTTAGAGAGAATGCAGGTTTAAGGCACTTCAGCATTGGCTTCACTTTTCACACCCGGAGTTGCCCACTGTTCAAGCTCTAAAAACACCTGATCCTACACTTCCCATAATGCAATGTTCATTTCATTAGACCCTCCCTGCCTGTTAAAACCCCATAACTCCACCTTCCACGTTTGTAACACAGGTTTTCAGTTGAAAATCTTTATTCTCAAACTCTGTAAAGCTCCCTTCACGTGAAAGCAAATAATTGCCATAGAGATTTGAATTTCAAAGTACAACATTTCAGTGGTAATTAAATTTCAACAGCAAGTTTTCAATAGTGATTACATTTCAAAATTCGGTCTTATTCAGTTGCTTACAAGATTCAAATCTTTATGGCAGTTATGTTCTTCCATACCTTCAGAGCCACAGAGGACATTATGCAGCTGTTTTCACCTCTCCTCTGTGTTTCTGAATGATGTCTACCTATTGACGTCATCAATCGTAACCTTTAATTTTCCCACGCTGTGCTTGGAGTAAATATTATTGATCACTATTGAGCCGTGAGAGGAACAAAATCTGTCTGAGCGTTTGCCCCTTGCTGTCTGTGTCTCAAACACTTATGAGTCACATCAGTGTTTTTATGTCTATAACACAAATTCTGACAATCGGGTTGGATTTTGTATTTAACTCTGTAACTTTATTTAACTGCACACAACAATGTTTTCATAGTCAGAACAGAGTTTGGATGATTAGGAACAAAGAGGAGTCAGACTGAATATGGATACGTTACGCTGCCAAAGTTTACAGAGATGAGAAAATCACACACAGGTGTTCATTCTTTTGTAACTACTTCAGTACTTTCTTTCTTTCAGAAGCCCGCGGATGAGCAAAGACTTGATGTTTCGGCTTGAGGCTCTCATCAAGTAGCCTGGCAAAGAAGATTTTCTTTGCTCATTGTGATCTGACAAAGAATTTATCATGACAGATGTCCCGTCAAGCAGGCTGTACAACAGATGTTTCATACTGAACCATACTTCACTTTATATTTACAATGCCTAATTTTACATGATGGTTTCATATCAACTCAACACTCCCTGTATTGTACTGATTGACAGTGGTGGAAGACGCGTTTACTTAAGTAAAAGTAGCAATACCACAGTGTGAAAATACTCTGTTACAAGTAAAAGCCATGCGTTCAAAAGTGTACTTGAGTTAAAGTAAAAAGTATTAGCATCAAAATATACTAGTATAAGTACCAAAAGTAAAAGTATTCATAGTGCAGAATAATCGATATTATTGGATTAGAATTATTGCTGCATTAATGTGTTCATCACTTTAACCCTCATCCAGACCCTGGAGGGATACTTTTTGTCATCTCACAGGTGCTTTATTCTATCATTCTTTGTCAATCAATTTGTTTTTAATGTTTTCTGTTTCTGTTTTAATTAGTTCTTTTTAAAAAGACCATTGTATTGGGGCCCTGGGGGATCCCAGACAAAAGCACCCAATTGCAGCCTATGCAGTTTTTTTTAAGTGTTTGTTTTCTTTCATATTTAAAATAGAATAGATTGATAAAATGTTTGCCATGGGTCCTATACAGTGGCACTTTGAAGTCATTTTGAAGGAGACAGACACAGATCTCCTTAAGTGCTCTGTCTTTTATCACTTTACATGAAGAGAAAAAAATAAGTTAACATTTTGCTATGTTGTTTGTTTCTTACAGTAGTTTATTCAGTCACTAGTCCTTGTATGTGGAATAGGTTGGCAGGATAAGGGTTAATTCTGCAGCTTGTGAATGTGGGCTGATACATCATAGCCTTACATGACCCTTCCAGTGTCTACATGGCACTCTGTTTCAGCATGGGCGTGAGCGCGTATGTTTGCTAATCATAGTGATGATCAACACCCACCCTTTCAGCCTCTTTAGCACCAGTGAGGGCACACACAGTGGGAACTGTTGATCATCACTATGATTATCTGGGGCCACTCTAAAAGAAAGGAAGTGAGAGAGTGGTTTACACTTCTGTTTAGGGGGCAAACAAGGCTACCATTAAGCCAGAGGCGGCTGAGGACACGGTGCAAATTAAAAGCGATTGTGATTCCATATGGCAGCTGTGGCAGTGCCAGTCAGGAGGCCTGCGAGGAGAGCTGGAGACAGAGCTGTGGTGCCTGCTGGGCCATGGTAGCCTCCCCTCCTGGCTCCGGTCTGCCTGACAGCTCTGGTCCTCTCACCTCTGGGCTCTTGCTGTTTTTTCACGCTGGCTGTATACAAGGTCACTCCTGACCTGCGAGTAGCCAAAAACTACCGTAAATGAGTCAGAATTGAGGGGGAGGATTTGTTTGAACTTCTGAACTGTATTCTGGAAACATCACATATAATCATGTCTTTAGCATGCTACACATGCTGTTCACGTGAGCTAAGCATAAAAGGGCTACAAAAAGGTAGCTCTCATGCTGATCTGTCACACTGTGTCGACCTGCAGATGTTAAGATGTGCTGGTGCAGCTATTCTCAGTCAGACTTGATGGGCTTTCCAGGCACATACTCTCATTCCTTTCCATGGCTCTACACCTCTCTCCCCACTCTGATCGCCATAGCAACGAAACCCAGAAGGGAGACAGAGTGGGGGACAGACGCACAAAAGATTAGCCGTCAGCAAGACATGAAATCAACCTACACATGTACACATATCCTGACTGTGGCAAACACACAAACACAAAGTGTAATAATTAGCAGTTGATTTGAATCAATATTTATACAGTAACACGCCACTAAATGTTTTTTATGCCTTATTTGTAAAACAGTGCTGTGTGCACAAAGGATGCCTTTGAAAAGCTAATTCCACATTCAAGAAAACCATCTGCACCTGCCAGCTTTTGTCTGTTTTAGATCAAATCCTGCATTTGGAGCAAGAGCTCTCCATGTGGCCATCAAGAGGGCGTCTTATGAATACGCAAAATCCACTCAAGTGTTAACAGGAAGACCTGGGGCTCAGGTCCACCTGCAAATCTGTCCACGGACTGAACAGTGTTGACTAATTTATGGAGGCTGTACTATGAATTCTATTGGTATGATGAAAGCAAAGCACTATAAAAAGGTACAAATATGGTCAAGGGGCTATTGCAGTCTCTAAAAACTGTTTATATCCTCATTGCTCACTGAACTGCTTTGTTAGCAAACCATAAGCCCCTTGTTTTCCTCCTATTGTCAGCAGGTGTCATTTGAATGTTACCACGGAAACACACTTCTGATACAGCCTGGGGGTGATGTCTTATTATACAGTAGTTATGGTCGTCTTGCTGCTACATTGAGTTACACAGTTACACAAAAATAAAAAATGATGGTTAAGATTTTTAGTGGGAGAAGAGGGGGCATTTTTACTTCATTAGATAATTTATAGTGAGGATGCTGACAGGAAACCTAAGGAGAGAGAGAGAGAGAGAGGGGTTCGACATGTGTCGCAGCAGTTATTTGTAGTTTTGTCTTAACCGCTAGGCCACCAAGACCGATTTTAGACCTCAAGTATTAGCCGCGATAGACTATCTGCTGGCTATATCAGAACTAAGAGCTGTGTGTCTGCGGTAACAATCAATGGTACCTGCTGACAACTGACAATCAATGTCGTCTGCTGACAAAGGACAGGAAGACAGATCAATTTTGGTTTGCTGACAATGTTGTGGAGCAGGCAGAAACAAGAGGAGAAGTTTACCAAAGCAGGGAAATGTTTTCTTTCATCCTGCGCTTTCTCTATCACTGACCTTCTTAGTAACAACTCCTTGTACTTTTTCAAGAGCCTATGTCAGCTAGTCATGATTTACCCAGTATTCATTTTGTGATTTAGCGATACTTACTCAATAATTAGACACTTAAAGGAACAGTGTGTAGCAATTAGGGGGATTTAGTGGCAGAAATATCATATTATTAAGTGTTTTCTTTAGTGTATAATCACCTGATAAGAATCGTGTTTTTGTTACCTTAGAACGAGCCCTTCATATCTACATAGGGAGCGGGTCCTCTCCACAGAGTCCGCCAGGTTGCACCGCCGTGTTTCTATAGTAGTACAAAGCTTTTCTTGCTTGGGCCGGAGTCAATAACTTAATCGCTCCCGTCACAGCCGCTCTCTCTCTCTTGCTTCACCACTCACTTCCCTTGTACACACACACTCTACACACCGGCTCTGCTCCAAATGATCTAGCTACTCTTACAACAACTGGGTCTAGAGAGGGCCATTCGCATTTTCGTTTCGGCCACTGTAGTCCTCCTACCCGCTTGGCACACGGGAGAGGCTTCAGTTGATTGCAATCTGTAACCTCACCACCAGATCCGACACACTCCCCTTAAAAGTGACTGATGAACTTGTACAACCAGCCTCTGGTCACAGAAAGACACGAGGGTGACTTCTGGTCAGAACACACAACAGCAACACTTTATATACTGATCTTTATGTCTCTTGAGTTACAGTGTAACCAAAGGGCTTATGACTTTACTGTCTTTAACATACTTCACACAACTGTAAAGAACGAGGTAACCTTTAGGCACTTTCTCAGGGTCAGTTCATATAGAATCAGCATCCTCAGCTCCTCTGGATTGTAGCTCAAGCCCACTTTTTCAACACAACTCCACATCATTTTCAGTAATGTCACTTTCCATTGTTTGCTTTGCTTTGTGCACAGTTTTGGAAAGTTTCTCAGCGAGGCCTCTATCAAGCGTTCTCTGGGGAGAACCGCAGTAGGAGAGCAGCCAGAATCAGAGCACTTCTCTACTCTGACAGCCTGAGGGGTCACTGAGGCAATCGGTGTAGTCAACCCAGTCTTACAGTAAGCATGTTAAAAAAGATGTTCTGAGTAGAAAGTGAACAAGTTTTTTTTTCCCACTGTGCTCAATCTCACTTCATTACAGCACGATTTAACAGAACATAAGAGGGAGGGAGTAAAACGAGAGTAATAACCGAGCTTTAATAGAGTAAGAACAAAATGTCATAGACACCCCTAAAGACTGCAGACATAAAAAGAGCCATATGGGCTGAAAGTGGGGGTAGGATCGCAGGGGGAAGTGGCTCCTCTCCCCCTCCGCGCTGTAGGAGAATTCTTTCTAAACAAGGTATGGAATGCACTCCCGTGTTTCATAATTTGTTCCCTCATTCTTCCCCTCTGCACGTTTACAAACAGAGGCCCGAGGAAGAGGGGAAAGAAAGTGGGAGATAGAGGAGGAGAGGGGCATGGGAGCCCTGGAAGTATGTCAGGGGCAAGGGCACGTTTAGTAGAGCAAAAAGGAAAGGAGAGTGAACTGTGAAAAGAGGGAGATGGTGAAATGAAAAGGGGAGAAGACATAATTAATAACCGTCTGACTGGCTGTACGCCGACCAGTCAGACAGAGAGAGCTGGGAGAGAGGAATGAAGGGAAAAGGAGGAGGATGAGAGAAATGAGAATGCCCCGGGAGTGATCTTAATGCTCCACTTGGTGTTCACATTCCAAGCCGGCCAATCACGCAACATTCAGCCCAAAATTTAGACCGTGTAATTCCTTCATACAGCTGGGAGACTGGGAGCACTGGTTTGCTCCAAGTATCTTCATCCTCTCTCTCACACCATTTCTCTCTCTCTGTTGCATGTGCGAGAGAGAAACAATATGGAGGAGATCAGTTGCACGGCAGAGAGGAGAGACAGGGGGTTGGTAGGGAGGGCAAAGAGGAGATGACGAGGTGGAGGGTGGGCTCGGGTGCAAAGTTTAAAAATATCTCGGACTGCCGAACACAAGGCCCACAGCAGACCGGCAGCATACCTTCAATTTTCATCTATTTTTGTTGCTTTTTCCATAATGTCTGAGGTCTGCCTTATAAGCTGATGACGAAGACAGTTCTCCAGCTGAGACATAAAAAGACACGCCGGTTCTGTCGCGGCAATTTTCCCCTCACGTTTGCCAGCAGGGCTGCTTTCTGTCAAAAGCACACTCGATGACTTGTTATCAAAATTATTTACGGGTCTCGGGGGGTCTCGGGGAACCCTGGGGATCAGATTCCTGCGTCTGAAAACAACCACACTGCTAAAGTGCCCTTGAGCAAGACACTGAACCCTTCCACCTGCTGGGGCTGTAACACATCACACACTCTGACTGGTCTGGGAAGGAGGGCGATGAGACAAAAATGATTTTGCTACAGTGATCAAGTATTTTATTTTAACAAAAATAACAGAGAAACTTAACACAGTATGCGATTTTATATAGCTGAAACGATTAGTCGATTAATCGAAGAAACAATTAGCAGAATAATCAATAAAAAAGAAAATGATTGTTAGTTGTAGCTCTAATTTAACAACTTCACAACCTAATATTTATCACAGGTCTAACGTATTATATTGCAGATAGGTTATTTGGACCATGACTTGTAGATACAGTGTTGTTATAATCATGTAGTATGTTTCCAATGACGCATATACAATGAACTGACGATATGTTTGTCTGTTTGCATGTGTGTGTCAATGCGGTGGACACACATAGACAAGCAATAGAGTGTGAGGCTGTTCCATTTAATGTTCTTTGAATTCTTTTTTTACGCTTTTTTTAATGTATTTCTCTCTGTCTTTGCCATTCAACCATGTAAACATAGCCTATGTGTATGCGTGTGTGTCATTGCTGGGGGGGATCCTTGTCCTAACTCACTGCATGCATGCATGAATCAACACCAGCCCCCAACACTCGCAGATAAGCACACTCACAGATGCACAGGGAACACACATAGATGCACGTACAGAGCAGCACATAGCCTTTTCCTTCCGTACAGGAACATAAAGGAAGCGAAAGATAAAGAGAGTGATATGAGTAAGGAGATGGGAGAGATGGATGTTTATGGGTCCACAGATGGAAAAGTTGTTTTTAGTTGCTTGCTATGCCGCTGCTACAGCCAAGTCATCTTTAACCTAAACTCCCAGACAGAGAGGTAAAGCTCCTTCATGTGTTTCAAATGCCTTTTAAAACAGTTGCAAATGTAAACCAATTTGAAACGCATTTCAGAAGTGCATTGTCTAATTCAATTGTTCATATTTCATATAAGCTGCTTAAAAAGTCCATATTATAAATATATTTTCTATGACACATTCGGCTTATATGCTTTTTCTAGACCACATTTCACACACAGAAATACTGTGCTTACTCTAACACGGTCTAAAATGCATTTTCAAAGGCCCCCCGAAGAGTGAATCGGCCTCGTTTAAATGTGATCTTATACCCACATCCCTTCCCTATCTTTCTTTTATTCCCTCTGTCAGTGGCAGATTTACCTCAGGGTGCATCCCAAATACCATTAGGTGTGTAGGAGGCTGTGCTGCAGTAAAGATGTGATGTAGAATTGATTGTGTAGACTGCAGTGGTATATCATGTTTAACATTACCATTTATGTATAAGGAAAACATTACCAGCATCTTTGGGAGTGTGCATGCTTTTTATGTGAATTCCTTCCTTAGATATTAGATATTATCTGCTTTATTCCAACTTTCCCTTCAAACATATAAAAGCATTTCCCAAACCACAACCCTCCTACCAGATCAGAGTTGGTGAATCCACAGGTTGTATTTCCTCCCTCTTGCATATGCAGTCAATTGACTGAAGACAATATCAAACAATGGCACACCATCTATTTTTAAATGGTTTGTCAACAGTATTTGCTGGGAAGCAGCCCTCACTAATGGCCCTCTGGCAGCCAATCTGCTAATGTGCCGTGCAGAGCAGCGCTAACATCAGAGCTAAAATGATGCATGCTTTTTCTCTTTCATTATATCCATCTCTCCACCTGTCCATCTCTCCGGGCTCCTCTATCATGCCGAGTACTGCTCAGATCAATAATCCCACCGCTTCCCCCCCTGCACCCTTGTTTATATATTGTCATATTTCCTCTGACTCTATGTTTCATGTCTTCTGGCACTTGTCAGTTGTGTAATAAACCTGCAACACATGCATTGCAACAACAAACCCTTTACACACAATCACACATTACCATGCTGAGCTGTTTTCCTGTTTCATTACACATTGATTAAGAAGTGAAAAAAAGATGTTAGGCAGTATAAGGCCACAGAAAGCCATTGATTCGCCTGTTTTTCTGACGCACTGCAGTCCCTTTTCTGCATACGAGTGAATTGGCTCGAAGCAGGACTGATGGTCATTTAATCTGAGTGACAGCAGCTGAAATCACTTCAAGTTTAGTCCCTTATTGCTACATGTGAGCGTGTTGATCTGCGTGTGAATGGAGGCGTACGCCAGATGCACATATGGTGTGGCATAATGGCATACTGCACTGTGTGTAATCACCCAGCGTACAAGTAAGTGCCATTATGCCTACGTAGGGAATGAATCACGCAGCACACTATCATTTCCTCTTGTGTCAGCGGAGTGGCTTTTTAGTATCAATGAAACAGATGCATCGTAAACAGTTTAGTCTGATACAATAGACTAAGACAGCTTGTCACGGAGATGAAAATGACTAAAGAGGAAAGTCTTTGTTTGTTGTTGATGCTAGAGTCACATTAGAAATCTGGCAACTCTCACCAAATCATTATTTAGTACTCTGAGCCTGATTACCTCAGCTCGGAGAACACAGTCAGCTAGTGGTTTATTATAAAACAAAGCTCCCCTACAGTCAAACAGACATTATTTGATCCTGTGACATGCTTGGTCTGCAAGAACATTGTCTTGGGACTGCCAAAAGTTATGAGGCTATTGAGGTCAGACCTGTATTGTTCTGTGTTTTTCCTGTAAACACCACAACAGAAACAACGGGGTCCTCCAGAAAGACACAGTACATGAGTTTGAAAAGTCAAATGTATCAGATAAAAAGTCAGAGACAGACTTCTAAAGAGATCAGATAAAAAGAAAAAATGCACCACAGCTGACCCTTTTCCCACCGACATTGTTTTAATTATAGAAACTGCTTTAAAGTATTGGAGAGGACTTTACGCGTTTTCCTAGTGGGACCAAACCAGTGGCAGCAACATAGAAATGTACTTTACATGCTCTATGAGGAGGTTTTATAGAGCACACATTAATAGTTAAGTCACTCTAAGAGACTACTGTAGTTTTATAATGTGGTTTCTCCAGAGGGGGTAGAGCGCCCGTATTAGATTGTAAAATGAGATCAAGAGGTTTTCTGCATCTGACTGTGAAATTAAAAACATCTCATCTTGTCATGTTGGACCAAAAACAGCCTCCTGATATATTACATCCAAAGACTATTGGATTGTTGGAACAATGCTCTAGCTGTATATGATTATTGAGATTTCTTTTAATAGCCTGAAATGTTTCATTCTTCCAATCCCCCCACATGTTTAGACATCATGATCTAAGCGTGTGTGTATTTGCTATGATAACAAGGTGGGGAGCTGCTGCAGGCTATGGAAAGGGAGAATATCCATTACATAAGAGATTAAAACTGAAGGAATCTGAGGTATGTGTCCAACAACGCTGGCCAATAATATGAAAGCCTACTTCATGTGCAGAGCCTCAGCGGGTAGGGTCCACTGTTTATCCCTTTGATGTAGGCTTGTAAAAAGGTAACAAACGCGCAGCGTGGCAGCGTAAACTCATACGGTGCTATTAGTCACTGTTGTTGTTTTAACTTCCGAGCCACTGTGACAAGAGGTCATGTGTCCACCCGAGACGGAGGACAGAAAGAAAAGATTTGATTTCTGTTTTTTTCCAGCTAGATGTTACGGTCAGTCCTGAGCTTTGTATGAACTCTAAAAATGCGGCACCAGCCTTGTTGTTATTACATATCACGCCACCCGCTGCTTTAAATCAACCACACTATTCTAATGGGCTGCTGCACTTCATTACAACCAACAGGAGAGTTGGAGAGAGAGAAAGAGAGAGAGAGGGGGGGGGGGAGAGAGATTACCACTGTTTTGTTCAGCTCTCCCTGTTTGGGGTAGGGTGATGTTTCAGCTCAGCCCCCCTGTGTGTTTCATCCATCCACGTGCTGCACATACCTGACTGACACACACTCATCATGATGACTTTCCAAATCCCCCCCCCACACACACACACATACTCTCTCTCTCCTCTATTTTTAATGGAAGAATGTGTGATGCATGTCCTCTTTCCTCTTCCTCACTGTAGTCATCTGTAGGAAGCACTTTTGTTTTGTTCGCCTGCTCTGATGTGTATGTGACACACACATCTGTTGCTTTAGCTGGAGGCGGAGAGAGAGAGGAGAGGAGAGGAGAGGATTGAAGCTTACACTTAAACCATTAGCATACGCTCGCAGGAATGGAGGGAGAGATAAGGGAGAGGTGGGTGGACATGTAAGGAAAATGTGGAGGAAAAGACGAGCGAGTGAATGTAGAGGTATTAAATGAGAGGAGAGGAGAGGAGTTGTTGATTCAGTTCAGTACGATCAACAAAAACACACACACTCTCACACAAAGAAAACAGACTCTCAAACGCATTTTTAAAGTACAGCATCAACCTCAAGGGAACTGAGGCTGATGAAAATCAACATTTCTTTTTAAGTGTGTGACACTGACCTCTGACTCGGGCATAGCAGCAGCCACACTTGGCCAGGACTTTACGGAACAAGTGTTGGCAGCCACAGCCTCGGTGGTGGCGATGGTGATGGTGACCCCCTTTCATGCTGTTGAACCATGAGCGGAGGTGGGCATGGCCCGGCACTCTCTCTCTCACCCCCGTCTCTTTCTCTTCCTCTCAAGTCTCCCTCTCTCACCCTCACACAAGTAGAGGTTTACTCCTCAAAGTATAAATCCCCCAAAAGGTGTCAGTTGATCCTCCTTCTCCTCTTCCTCAGTTGACTGCAGACAGACTTAAAGCCCATGCACATCCAGACCGAGAAGAAGAGAGAGTCCACAAAAGCAGCGTCCAAGAAGAAATCCACACTCACAGGGCTTTACAGATGGTGATAAACAGCCAAAGAAACATTCCAGCAAGCTTATCGTTGTATTGAATGTGGTCCCCTTCCCTCTGTCTCTCTTTTTCCCTCTGTTTTCTTGTTGGTGCTGAGCTCTCGCCTCTGTGAACTGCCTGGTCAAATGACAGACTAGTAGGAGACTGCTTCAGAGAGAGAGAGAGAGAGAGAGAGAGAGAGAGTAAGGGGAGGGGTGAGAAGGGTGGAGTCTGCAGCTCTAGTTGCTGGCTATTCCAGGATAAGGTTCCCACTCCCCTTATTTTCTCTCTTCCTGTCTTCTGTTTCTCTGCTCTCAGCTGTTTTTTCCTCTGCTCCCTTCTGTTTCCTCGCTCGTCTGCTGTCGCCAACTATCCAACTACGAGACCAGATGAAAAGCCACGTGCTCTAGTGGATATCTATCTCTCCTGGAAATAGTATCTAACGCCAACATCTATAATGATACATAATGCTATTTACAGAGGAGAGACCATGTTGGGTTGAAGGTGTCATGTATTTCCCAGCAAGGAGACGTCAGTGGCCCTGTTCAGACCTGGTTTTAACATGCGTCCTGAGTGGTCCACCACCACCCACTCCCACAGTCGTTTTTTTTTTTTTACAGAAATAAGCGGCGTGTTATCAATACGTAGTCGAACGACAGACACTACAAACTGAAAGTGAAAGTCTGCTCCGTACAGAGTCTCAGCACACAGTAGCAGGTGTCATATTTGACACACAAGACGATGATTTGGTGTCCAAGTGAAAAGCAAAAGTGAGTATTTGGCAATCTTTCAGATTTAAACCCAATGCTATAAGAGCACCATAATGTTAATGAGGTAATCGCCGTGAGGATCAGCACCGTGTGGAAACCTGCGGCCGTACAGCAAAAGCTCTACCGGAGAGGCCAGACACACAGTCACCCGACGTTAAAGATCAAAGTAAGTGCGCTACACATATTGACCGTCATCTTTTCTTGTAAAATGTCCGGTGTAATCTTTAACACCGGTGTTGTCACAAGTTTATTAACCGGTGGGAAAATGTCCTCACCGTCACATCCTTAGAGTGTAAACACACTCAAGACACATTGAGACACGATCACTAAGACCACATATGGTCACATTCTTTTAGCAGTGTGTATGCGAATGTGTCCTGGGCCACACCCTCGGTGTAAAAGGATGTATGTACTCATACGCGCTCCAACGGCAGCTTTTTAAAGTGCGACAACAGGCCATCAACAAGAGCTGAGAACAAGAAGAGAAAGAGAGAAGAACAACAACACGCAAAATGGATTCTCGTAGATGTAATACGCAAGAAACACACTGTCTGGATGATTCATATCGCAGCCAGGTGATTTATGAGGTGATTTTGAAGAAGATGGAGGGGAATGGTTACAGTCAAGCTTGGCAGCAATGCCAACGTAAAATCAAACCCCTGAAGAATGCTTTCAGGAAAGCCACGAACCCAAACAACTCCCGGTGAAGGAGACGTTTTGGACTCCGAGCTCGATTACACTCAAGAAGAACTCTCTTTTCAACTCCACGATGGACGCCAGAACACATGCAGCAGCCACGTTGCACAACACTACGCACGCTGAAAGCCAGAGTGACGACGGCCATAGCGACGGAATGTAACGTTAACTGGTTTGAGAAACAAATTTGAACTGTATTAAAATGCATTCAACAACCTGACCCCAGTCCTATATGAATGTGGTTGTTCTCAAGCTATCCTTTACATTAGCAGCTGAGGCTATAACTAATGCAATCTAATAGAAACGGAACATAACAATCAGGAAGGGGGTTTATTGCAGGACTGTTATGTCTAAGAAACTGAACATTACATCTCTAGTTTAAGAGACACAGTCAGAGACAACAGCTCTCTAAATTAGTTTAAATAAACACAGAATATTATAATCCTTATGAAACTAAGATTTATTGCAGGACTGATTTAGACTGTATTAGATGGTGTCATCACCAGCGCCTGTCTGTGTGTTACACAGACAAGTTTAAAGAGTGTGTGTTCACTTCATGGGTCATAAAGAGGTTCCTGACTTAGACAGCTCCATATTGACTTATGTATTCATTTATGATCATGGGGCCAGCATAGCCAGCGTTTTTTTTCTTTTCGTTTCCATGGAGCGAGCAGGCGGTCTCGTATTTCACAATGCTGGCATGTTGGCACGCTTACTGTGTGTGTGTAACACAAGTCATTTAGCCTGACAATTCATTACAGTACATAGTGGGGCAGTCTAACCAAAGAAACCCGTAGACTAAGGAAATCCCAGGTTTACAGGAGAGATTAAACTGATATCAATCTTCTGAATGAGTGATCATCTATAGGTGTGGGCGATACATCTTCAATCACGGTATATAATTTCATACTGCAATATTAACACACAGAAACCCGCTGTCTGATTTCCATTTGGGCAAAAGAGTCAGTACAACGGAAACTGGATGATTCATATCGCAACCAGGCGATTAATGAGGAGATTTCGAAGAAGATGGAGGGAATGGTTACAGTCGAGCTTGGCAGTAATGCCAACATAAAATCAATATCAATATATATAGTAAATTTTATTCAAATTTAATTTTTAAAACTAGAATTACCGCCTCGCGGTTGTATGCCTCCGCCAACCAGTCAAGTTGCATTTTACTTCCATGTCCAAAATGTCATCACTTATTTTTATCCTGTTAGACATTTGTGTGAAATTGGCAAAATTAGCATATGAATTCTTGAGTTATGGCCAAAAATATGTTTTGTGAGGTCAGTGATGTTGACCTTTGACCACCAAAATCTAATTAGTTCATCCTCGAGTCCAAGTGGACGTTTGTGCCAAATTTGAAGTATTTCCCTCCAGGCGTTCCTGAGATATTGCATTCACAAGAATGACGGTCAAACAACACGAAAACATAATGCCTGGTATGGTCAATGGTACACCAGTATAGAAAAATCTGACACATTTCTCATGCTATATATCATAATATCAACTGTACACTTATCAAATACAGTAATAAACATATGTTTTAAAGAAATTTCGTCCACTGTAGGACTTGCCGTTTCTTGATTTTACTCTCTTTTACTTTGACTCTTTATGCAGAAAATAGTGTGTTTGCATCTATGTGCACGTGTGTCTGAGACTGAATGAATGCTCAGATTGTCAGACAGTGCATTCATGGACACTGGTGATATGAGTGTGCATCTGTTAAAGAGGGGTTGTGTGACTCAAGGTGAAAACACAGCACTGACTGTATCTGTTCCCATACACACAATCATCATCATGATCCTGATTATGTTGAACCTGGAAGCTGCTGACGTTGTGTAATTGCCAACATTAACACTCCCTAAGTGTACCATATTTAGACATGTGCTTTACATTAGAGCACATTAAACTCAATCAACACTACATTATAACTTATCAGCTTTCCTTCCAGAGGAAATCAGAGTCTGCGGACAGGTCAGTATAGTAAGTTTATCCGAGGAAACAACTCAAGACGTAACCAACAGAAACAGAAAAACGAAAAAGGTTGCTGATGATGCCATTATGAAATGTGTTCTGACTGAGACCCAATCAATTATTGTCCGACCAACAAACAGCATGTTTTCGGCCTGAAGCTGCCGAGCTTATGACTCACTATGTGATCTCATCTCACTTTTGCAGCACTCATCACGCCATGCTCCTTTCACACGAGCAACAATCCGACAGCGTGGAAATCACCACCTGGTTTCTGCAACAAAGACGAGCACCCGCTCAGGTTCCTCTTCGGGGGCATCGACAGGAAACAAGAGAAGGCTGAGTATCGGCTGGCACTGAACCAACGAGCACGCATACACATGAGCATGCACATCCCTGAGGTGCACTGTCAAGTGCTTCAATGGTTGGCAGGGCTGTCTCTGCAGCATCCATCTCCCCACAGTGACAGGGTGGTGGCAGATTGCTGTCAGGATGTTTCTGTCGTCTACAGGAGAGACAGTGAGAGCAAACAGAGAAGCCTGGCTGCCTCACCCATTAGCCACACAAGTAGAGTACACGCACTCACAGTTACATTAGACTTTACCGTCTCACCATCACTCTCAAAGACACAGGTCGGACTAAAGACACTTTAACATGTAAAAGAAGAAAGTTGTTCACATGTGAGAGAAACCCCACAGTGACAGATTATCTGTTCTCAGGTTCAGACGCTGTTTCCACATGCAACACTCTGCACAGATACAGAGATCACAATCCTCCCCCTCCTCCTCTCCCTTTCTTTGCTTATAATGGATGCTTTAAGCGACTGTGATCGAAGGGGCAATTCACCAGAGGAGTATTGAACGCCGCTGCTGAATGTCTCCACTTGTCTGATGCCGATATGGCTGCCAAACATTGTCTAGGCATAGGAGCGCAATTCAAAGGGGGGTTGAGAAACAACGGATTTGACAGCAGAACAGAGAGTTTCAAAGAAACAAGACAAAACGAAGACACCGAGACAAGAATCCGAGGGCAAAGCATTGCAAATTGAGCGAAAGCTGCCTGCGCTGTTCCACACAAACACCGACTACACAGCGGGGAGATAATGAAGAATACACTGCTCTTGAGATGCATTGAAAATTCATGAAGGATTCAAGGGAATCTTTTCATGTGCTCTTAAGTTTTAAGGATGCCAAAGTGTGTTTCTACAAGGCACCCAGTAGGGGGCATTTGTACTTGTTGCATAAGGTTGATAGGTTGGTTCACTCACTTGGCAGCAGTGCTGCTTCAACGCACCACCAACATGAACATTTTTTGTTTTATTCTACTTTCATTGATCAATGTTAGTCTCCAATAACAGCAACACACATTTGGAATATAAAATATTTCACAGGTGAATACTCTGGCATTATTATAATACACAAAATGGCAAAATCTGACAGACACCTACAGTATCACTGTCTCAGTATGGAATGAAATCTTTGATTACGTGAACACCAAAATTGGCCCAGGAGACATGTACGAAGCCCTGACTGTTAACAAAAATATGGAAAAAATGTTCCTCCCCTGGCTTGAAGAGGGGAGCGGGGGATGTGAGGTGAGGCGTGTATTAACACCCATTCATCTCTCCTTTTATCTCTGCTTTGCTCCCTCACTCCTTCCTTCTCTCTCTCTCTCCATCTCCCACACGAGACACACTAAAGATGATTCATCCGCACACGTATGCCTGTGCAGACGTGGAGATAGAGACCTGCACTGCTGCAGTGATATAAAGGATGAATAAAATCCACACATGTACGTTCACACTGGACTGGATTTAAAGGCTTGTCTAGAAAATAAGCACGCTAGTAGATGGATGTGTGTGTTCAGCCAAACGGAGGGGAACGTATCGTCTTTCCACTCTGTGTGGGAGACAGTCAGTCCCATTTAGGAGACGTGTTCGGAGAGGAATCTCGAGTATGATTTATGAATGTAAATCAGCTCATATAAATGCACAGAATGACATTCCTGGAATACAGATATTGCTAACACAATACACCCTTGCTGGAGTAAACTCATTCATAATGTACAGTATAAAAGCACACGTACTTAAACTGCAGGAGGAACAGGCAAATACAGGGAATTGATATTACATAAGCATGCATACTAATAGCTACAGCAAGTCTCAGTTCAGCTGATATGCAGTTGCTTATTCGCAGTGTGTTCCCCAACCCCCCACTGACATTAGCCTCTCCTCACCCCATCAGCCAGCTGAAATCCTGCCAAAATATGCTCACTTAAGATTTTCCTTCCTCCCTCTCCCTCGCTTTTTCTCCCTTAGTTCCTCTCTCTTTTTCTTCTTCCCGTCATCTCTCAGCTGAGCGCCAATTAAGGCAAACTGGCATTCTGGACAAGCCGGTGTGAGGGGGAAGTATTTGGCTTTTGGCTGAAGTCCCATCACGGAGCAGAAGTCACAGAGTTACTGTCCTGTTCTGCCGGTCTGCAGAGAGCTGCTGTTTTTGTCCAATTAGACTAAACTACACCGCTGGCAAGCACCAGGGAGACAGGCAGGTGGCTTGCTGTGTGCATGAATTTGTGTCTGCACTTTACCATTAGTACCACTCAGTACCTCCCACTGTTATACCTCAGCATGCAGTGCAGCAGGAGCTCTGCACTACACAGAAGGGAGGCACACCACGCACACGAGAAGACTCGTTTCTCAAAATATCCATGATACTCGCATACCACGCACAATTACGAGCATACACACCGAGACACACTTTGTTCATCGTTCACACAAAACACATACTCATTACCAATCTTTTCCGATGAAGCTCCTCTTTTTCCAGCAAACCCCAGTGATAGCACTTGTCAGAGTGTTCCTCCTCTACCTGACCCGCAGCCTCCCTCCCTCCCTTTATCTCTCTGTGAACCTTGCTCTAGAAGCAGCAATGCTAGCACTGAGACTCTGGGACTGCTTCTGACTGTGTTCAAGGCTTAGGCCTGAGCTAAAACGCCACCCAAAGGAGAAAATGTTAATTAAACACAAGCAAATCCAGGGACCACACATGGAGAGACACTGCTGCTTCATCTTTGATTAATAATTACTGAGACCAGAGGTTTTACAGGCAAGGGAAAAGAGATTTTCTGCCGGAAAAAGAGATTTAGGGATTGTGTTTCTGCTACATTGAAATACAGTCTGAATCATGCTGCAAATCCTTCCATCTCTATATAAACTGATATAATTGCAAATCAGTGTTCCCGATTGTTGTTGTGAGTGTACGTGGCACATTTGGGAGCATATTAATGTGTGTGGATACATGTGCACATATGTGCACCTGTGAGACTGTGTTTATGTGTCTCCATCTGCCTCCTTCCTTTCCGGTCAGTCTGTGGTCTAAATGCCTGCTGTGCTGCAGAGCAGTGACCTGTGTGGTGTGCTGGCTAACCAATGCCTTCCAGCTAGCTAGCCCTGCCTGACCCACTTCGCTGAAACACAGCATGAACTTCTCCAATTTATTTTAACCCAATTATTCATGTAGAAAAGGACATGATTCACATGTTTCAGGGTTTTTTGGTACTGCTTCACCACACAGTCATACTACCAGGGTAGGTCACATAAGGCTTTGCTTATGATAGACTTGTGGTCCTCAATTAAAGCAGCATCAATGACCGGGTCACTTGTAGTGATGAACCTGCAGAGAATTATCACTCAAATCTGCAGTCACCCTCAGCTTTATAGCGAGTTTCAGCTCATGTCTGTTACCGCTCTCATAGTGTCGTTTTAGGGCACAGCATAACAGGCAGCTGTTTTCAGCGAAAGAGCTCTAAAAAGCCCACTGCTCAGCACCAAACAGCAGACAGACAGAGTTAGGCAAGCAGCTAAAGAGCTAGATATTTCCTCAAGAGTTGGTAGGGACCAGGAACAGGGCTAAAACAGAGTGGACATTGGATTTAATCTGCCAAACAACTCCAAATGAATGATAACGTTGCTCCGTAACTGCTGGATGTGTAAATAAGCAACTGTTGTTGCGTTCACAGCTTGCTTCCCTTGCCAAGTTGCCAAAAAGTCAGCTGTTGCAGGCTTAGCAGCAAGCTTATGAACTTGATCAACATTGCCATTTCAAGGAAATTTGAATTCATGTGGAAAGAAGTCCACATATACGCAAGGCTGATGGTCATTGTTTCACAAGACGACATTTCAGGTTCAGATCTATAGGTCAAAAGGTCCAGATAACAGAATCAGGGCTGTTCTGTTTCCAATGTTTACAACATCATTGCAAAACAGATATGGAATATCAAACTATCTTGAAACCTCATAGGAACACAGACAGTCTTTGGAGGAGTTTTTCAAATACGTATGACAACATGGTCATGTCTAACAATTTAAAGGCACTCAGACCCGTTTACAGGAAAAGGCCACGATAATGGGCAAGGCATTTAGCATGCGATAAGAACGCCTTTCTTGCTCTTGCTATGTCATTTGTACGCCATGTAGTCAGCCAAGTAAATGCATCCGTGTAAATATGCTACGCTCAGAGCTAGTGACGAAGAATAACAAGCGCCTATGGCGGGCAGGCAGGTGGGGAGGTGGATGGGTCCAACAAAACACGACTTTCAAGCAGAAGATCGGTGTTGTTTTGTAAGTCACTTTAGTGACATTTGTCACATGTTTTTTTACTGACGTTCATGACGTGTTTTCCGTACTTATGTTATGGTATTTCCTTACCTATTGAACTTAGTTTATGTACTTTATGAAAAACCTAAAATACATCTTCATGACACATGGAATGTTGTTGTAATGTTTCCCGCTAGGCCGGGATGGGCCTTCATACACATAGGAAACATTTATGCAGGTAGCATTTATTAGTCATCTGAAAACATCTATTCTGCATTACAACATAAGGCATGTGAGATATTGTAATCATAAATAAACACAATTACACCATCCACCTGTGTGGAGGTAACGCTGTCTAATTTCTGGCCCTGTCAACACAACATGATGCAGCTTCAGGTTGATCTCTGCCCATTTAAGGTCACACACACACAGTTCAGTCCCAGGGTCCTCTGGGATCAGCACTCTTCCTTGGATGGCACAGTCTCCCATCCTCCAACGAAACCCGATATGGACAAAGACATGCATTCACATAGTTTACCTCGCATCTACTCATGAATATGGTGAATGATGCCCTTTAATTTGCACCCTAGTGAGCTGCCGATTGCCAAACTGAGTACATAGGCCTTCCGAACAGAAATGTGTTTTCATAGACATCGCTTTTACTCAGGCAGAAAAAGGGGCTTACGACTTTTTAGGTACTTAGAGACTCAAATCCAATATTTCAGGATTTTATTTGTAGAAAAACAAGGTGTACGGAGTGTATTATGTAAGTGTTCCTCATATTATGTTCTCATAAATGTTCATTGTTTCTAACAGAATACTGTATCATGTTTTCTATAAATAACACAAGTCATTGGCATAACTTTTCCTCCACTAATAATAAGCATGTGTTGTGCACAAATGAGCTCATTCAAAGTTAAATAGAGACGTGTGTGTGTGTGTGTGTGTCTCTGTGTGTGTGTGTGTGTGTGTGTGTGTGTGTGTGTTTGTGTCTGCGGTTATGGGTCAAATACAATACTGTTATTTTTTCGGGATCAGTGCAGTTTCCTGTTGATGTGGCGTCGTGCATTTTACCTTGAAAACGACAACATCGTAAAAAACACAGAGAGTTTGGACACACATGGTCATCCATCACTGATCGGTGTTACGAAACAGAGACTGTAGACACATAATATTGTCTGGGGAGGGCGAGAGTATGAACTATAGGGCTGCTGGGAGTCTGAGGAGCCAAGAGACAGATTTGAGAGAAATATGATCAGCAGCTCTGTGTACTTTGAGGGGGAGCCTGATTTACCACAGCTAAAGACATTGTTTTGAGGAGAAATAAAAGAAGATATACAGTACATAGGGATTGGGGAACAAAAGGGAGAAGATGAGGGGCGGGGGCGGGGGGAGCAACGTAAACTGGAATTGAGAAACGGGGGGAAAGGATCTAAATTCGTGGAGGCTGGCACTGTCCTGTGATTCCTGGGAAGCCACTAGCAGGCATGTTGTGTCTAACATATAACAGATGGCCCTTATGGCCCCATGAACTACGTCTTTAAAGAAAGCAGGGGCCTCTCCTCTTTTCCCTTCTCTCCCACTGACACAGCAAGGGATGGAAACAACACTGTGACCTCCGCCAGTCAAACCGTAGCTAAATGTAATCACATGTCGCACATGTTCTACATGTTTGAGGACCGACTTTAATAAGCATAATGTTAATTAAATCAATCATAGGATTATATTTGATGTCCTCTGCACTGCAATCTCAGAGCTACAGGTTGATGATGAAGGAGAAATAACATTTGCAATAACTATCAATGATTCATATTGATACAATACAATATGATTTTTGCATTGATCTGCATATGAAAGTCATTTGTAAAACTACTATTTTCAAAAACGTCTAAAATTAAATCTGTTCATTTAGACAATGAAACCTTTTCATTATGAGAATTTTGTCATGGTTTGATTATACTGGGAGACGTTAAATTGAAAAAATACTTCTCGTCCAGCTCGACCCTGGGCTATACGACAACGTCTGTATCTTGTTGTCGTTCAGATCTTTTTCCGCCTTGTGTTCCATTGATTTTTCCATCTAATTTCCCATCCGGAGGAAATTGGGCTATGCAAAAACAATTGCGCAAAGGAGCTTGTCTGGGACTGGAATAAACAATTCCCTTTCGGTCATCATCATTCCACATGGCCCTGAATAATTCATTGACTTTTTTTGCTTTTCTGAGCGCTGAGCTGTACACTAAAATAATATTTGCCATATAGCCTCAACAGCACACCCCATCCAAGTAAGACCATTACAGATAAGCATCGCTGACAGCTTCCTCTGGCCTCACTCACACCCCTTCTGTACGCCATGTACTCTTCTGCACAACAGTTAGTGGTCCAGCCACATGGTACTCGCTACCAAACCCCCTGTATATATACACACACACACACACTCCCTCTAACCCAAACCCAGATCCAGCTACAAAGATCCTTTTGTTCCATTCCACTCAGGGAAAATGGCGATGCACGCAACCCTTTCACAGCAAAATCCAAAGAAGGGCAACCAACAGCGTCGGGGCAGAAAGGGAAGGGAGTTCATTCGAACATGTTTTCTTGCCCCATCTGGAAAGTGTTGCATGTGTATACACACAAGAACTCTCTCTCTCAAACGTACTCATGTATGGTACATTACAGCAAAGCAATTTACTGCTATCAGCGCTAATAGAGGATACAGAGGGTGGAGTTTAATAAGAGTTAACTACCAACATTCAGTTGACTCCAATCTGATACGTTCCCTGAAGTTATTACTCCCTAATGACCACCATCAGATATGGCAGATGGGACTCTTTGGGCCTGTTTTTATCCTGAATTCACATATGGCTAACATGCAAGAGCAGGCTGAGCTGAAACTGAAGGTCTGAGCAGCGGCTCTCATGGCATCTTATAGATTCAAGATTGTTTATTTATGTCATGAATCAAGAAATCATCATATGCCAACAGCAACACAGACTGCAGCAAGGAGTTTTTCATGAAAGTGATCGAGTGGCTGAGCAGGCTGTTTCAGACGCCACTGCACAGAAATCCAAGACGTCTAACACAAAGAATCAAAGTCTAGAAGTTTGTGTTTCGGTGAGTCTCTAAGCTGACTGGTTTGGTGAGGGACAATGTTTGGACTAGCATTGTGGGCTCGGGGTCACAAAATGGTCCGTCACGCTCGGTGCAGCACTTTCAGGTCTTACCTGTTATGTCTCTCCGCTCTGGGTTTTCTGTGGTAGTGACCTGCTGCTCCCACTCCAGCCCCTCTGGCTCCCACTGGCCCTGCACAGGCCCCTTCTCCTCCTCGCTTGATGGGAGGTCCGTCTCACCCCCCTCTGAGACCTAGACACACACACACAGAGATGCCTTTGTCAGCGGTGGAGCTGTGCTCTCAAGGAGGAAGTGATGGTAAGATTGTACAGGGTGCTTATAGTCACATAACCACAAAACATTATACCAGTGGCTGTGTTTTTCCACTATTCCCTGCATCTTTTTCATCCTTTTTCTCCATTACACACGGAGCAAGAATGCAATAGGAATCGTTGAGGTCCAACTTCTGCCACAGAGCTTGGATAAGAACTGCTTCTCAGACAGCAGCTTCAATCTGTTTAAAAACCCAGCAGCACCAGAGGTAATAGGAGGCAGTTATCAGTCCTCTGCAGGGATGGAGGCAGATAATAATCGCTGTTGTGTTTTTTTACCAATCTCCACCAGGGAGGAAATGATTTATCAAGATAAACATTTTTCAAAGAGAAAGCAGAGTTTCAAAGAGAAACCCATTTGGATCTTTTTGCTACACTTCTCTGACCTCTTTATATGTTTGAAATTCACAGCTGTTGTGTCGAAACTTACATGCAATAAATCAATCAAGTTCATTAAATGGCAACTTGTGTATGTCAGACTCCATATTGGTTTCCTAGATCTGCATTTGAAGAGGATGATGAGAGTAAAACACATTATACTTCAGGAAACCTGATCACCTGTAATGCAGACCTGTTTCTGTTTTAATGTCAGATAGGAAGAAAGAATGAATTTGCTGGGTTGCAGTGGGGCGTTAGACCTGCATGAGTTTGTTTATAGTCAGATGGTTTAATTACCACTACTCTGCTTCCTGTTCCTCTGAATCATCCAAGATTCCTCCTAAGCACTGAACAGAGACAAGCAATCCTTCCATCCCTCTCTCTCTCTCTCTCTCTCTCTCTCCTCTCTCTGCATGCCTGGCTTGACCATTTTAGGTTTATGAGCAAGATATAGAGACAAGCTGGACGTCATACTTCACAAGCCCTGAAAAACACCTCCATATGTGCTTTCTATTTTGACTTTGTGGCATTATGCTTTCATATAAATACACAGACTGATCTACAACTCACCCACTGTTGATTGGGCATGGCTACGGAAGTAAGCATGTCAGCCATGGCTCCCAACATCTGGTCAGTGCGTCCCTGATTCTTCTGCAGAGCCTTCATTCTCCCCCAAAACGGCAAACAAAAACTGTCCTCAAGTTATTCTCCTCTGCTGTTGGGACCCTTTGTCTCTCTCTGGGTCCTGTCGCTCTCTTGTCCCCCTGTTTTCTGCTCTTTCAGCTCTTGTCTCACGGCGTACTGTGCCACAGTTTGGAGCCGAGCCTCCGCAGCCTGCCTTGTTCTAGCCTGACACACAGGAAACCTCATGCATATGAATAATTGATCCTGGAAGAGGGGGGCATGTTTCTGTCTGGACAGGAGCCACAGAGCTCTTCCCTCTTTGCCCTTATCTCACCTCCCCCAATTCAGACACAGGTGAGCTGGTTGGAGGTGTCTCTAACTCTGGATTAGTCCAATAAAAATATCCACCTTGTGCTCTCAAGATAGGCTTCCCCTGGAAAATCAGATCAAACATTTTCTTGGGCCTTCTTGAGCAGAGGAAGCTGTCCTCTTCTTTGCCATCCCTCTAAATGAGGAGTCTTGACCGTGTGGAAGTATTTCTCTGTGGAGGTTGGTCTTCTCCTGTCCTTCTGTCTGAATGCTGGAATGGTGACTTCAAGAGTGAGCCACACCACCCTCCCTGAAATCCTCCTTTCTTCTTCTTCATTGGCTATAGAGGATCACCACCCCCCTTCCCAAGACCTCTCCTCCTTCCATCATTCTCTCTTCTTTCATTTTTCCCTCCTCGTCTTTCACTACCTGGATTTTTTTTGACCCAATCTCAAACTATCTCAATCTTTTCTATATCTCTTTCTTCTGGTCTTTCTTTGAACTATCCTGGCACCCCAACAGCCTCTTCATCTTTGCCCAAGTCTCAGGCAGTGACACATGGATTGTGTGAACTCTTGAGCAGCAGGGCAGCCCCAAATAAGGTATGAATACACAGCCCATGAAGCTCAACTATTTAAGAGACTGTCACCGATTTTGCACACACACATTTTTCACAACTTTTTTTAACTGCTGAAGTACTGATTAGTCAAACTAGCAGTGTTTGTTTGTGGCTTTAGATTATTCAATTAAAAGGTGAATGTTTGCAACATTGCTTACTGACAGATTGATCCTGCAGGCAATGTGCAGCGCCTGCATCATGGAAACACACACACACACACCATATATGATCAAACAGAATGAATCTGTGTTAATATAAACCAGTCACGTTACAATAACTTACCCCTAATGATCATCCTATCCTAATGTCAATGCCTATGACCGTTTTATTGAGAAGTTTCACTGCCGTATTTCATGAAGTGTTCCTCCAAGAGAAACACGTAAATCACACTGCCTGCACGGGGAGTTTCACATTTTGACTTATCGCATCACAAAGCACAGTAATTGTGTGAATCCCGGTACATTCACAAATATGAGACAAATGGGAATATGTAACTTGGCAATTTCTATTATTGATATGCACACTGCGACTGCACAGTTATGAACAATAGTAAAAAGAAGAAGAGAAGGAGGCAAGACAAGATGTCTACAGCTATGTTAGCAGCTCTGAAAGGCTGTGCTTAGGCAGAATGGTGCTTTGAGCTAAATAAGACAAGATAATATATACTTTGTCCCAAGGGGGAATTTTGTTTGGACAAGAGTTCTGCACACAGCTGCAATCAGCTTAAAACAATACACAGCCAATAAGGCATTAAAGTGGCAGTACGCAGTATATTTTTGGCATCATTGGGCAAAAATTCCTTAACCTTTCAGCATATTGTAATTCAAGTGTTTTGAGAGAAAACTAGACGTCTGCGCCTCCCCATGGCTCTGTTTTCAGGCTTTAAAAATACTTTGACCAATCACAGGTAATTTCAGAGAGAGAGCGAGCCTATTGTCTGTGCTCCGGTCATGAAACCAAATCTTGGCGTTCCTTCAACAGAATTCACAATGGAGGCCACGTCACAAACTTTCTAATTTTACAGCTAAACCGTACACCATAAAGATGATTCTGAAAACATTTGAGGCGAGAAATTGGCATTAAGGTAAAATGATATTGATTCATACTTGATCTGCGCTGCCTAGTTTGACCGTTTGGTTGGAGTTCGCGAGTGATTGAGGCCGGCTCTCATAGACAGCAGACCTCAGATCAGCTCTGACTGCTCGTTTTCCTCCGGTCTGTGAAATCTTGTAGATACCTTTAGGAGCACTGGAGGACACAGAGGCACATGCTTTTTTTCAGGTTACCTGTTTCATGTACTACTGTCACGGTATAGCGACCGTTTTATAAAAATAACTTTTTTTAATCACATTTGCTCCAATCTCGCCTACTTCAGCTTTAAGTGCCAACATGCTGACGTTAAATAGGTATAATTTGTACCATGTTCACCATCTTAGCTTAGCATGTTAGCATGATAACATTTGCTAATTAGCACTAGACACAAAGTACAGCTGAGGCTGATGGGAGTATCATTAGCTTTGCACGTATTTGGTCATAAACCAAAATAATGATCAAATTTCAATTTTGACCTTGACTGAAAAGTCAGGGGATCACCAAAGACATTCAAATTCGTCCTAAGGGGAACAGGAATATCTGTCAAAATGATTCACTCAAAACCACAATTGTCAACTTCATGGTGGTGCTATAGGGTAGCTTATCACCAAAAGTCAGTGGGATTCATCCGCTAGAGCCCATGAATGCCTGAACAAAATGTCATGCTGATCCATCCAACAGTTGAGATATTTCAGTCTGTTACTAAATGCAGAAAGGTTTTTTATTGGTCCTAATGCGATCTTGGTAAGGTCTTTTTCCGTAACTCTTTTTATTGGGGTTTTCAGAGTGAAACACAAATATGAAGACGTATTTACACGTATTTAGACGTATTGTTGTTATGGTTAGGATTAACCCTAACCCCAACAAATCAATGTTTTTTGGGAAGGATTAGCACACTGTTTTTGAAGTGGTCGATAAGGGTTGCCAGATCTGGTAGAATTTATCTTCACTCCCTCCGTGAGATTTCTTTTTCCAGATGCAGGTGCTGCATCACATCTTTCATAAAGGCAGAGCAGGTTGGAGCTAATACTAGTCTGCATGCTAGCAGGATTACAAATGTTATCACGTATTGAAAGGTGGTTAGCACAAAATCAGAGCCTCTGACTCCAATGACAGCCATCAAGGGATTAGGATCAACAGGTGATGTCCGATAGCGATTGAAAGACGTTTTGCCAATATGTGGTCAGTTCTGGACAGTGCCAAAACATATGTGCTAACGTAGCTGGTGACTGTCTACAACGGTTGCAAGCAGGATTCATATTTGGATACTTTTGCAGATCTTTTTCTTTGATAAATGTAATCTGTGTAATACTTTAAACTGCAAAAGCCCTTGTCTGGCAACAAACTGAGGAGGAATGTACCAGTGTCTGGGCTTCTGTCCATAGTTCTTCTCTGATAGCTATTCCTAGATCGTTCACACAGGCTGTTTTTAGATAATCTAAGGAGATGGTGCAATTTGAATATGAAAGTGTGTCATAGTGGAAGTGCCTTCAACAGATTTGACAGAAATATTGATTACACTGGTGAACTATTTGGAACGTTTGAAAAGGATGTAGTTGTTGGTTTGACAAAGTTACCCAACTGTAAATATCTGAAGAAATGTGTGTGGGGCAGATCAAATTTAGCTTGTAACCATTTAAAAGATGGAAATACACCATCAGTACAAATGAGTGAATGCCTTTTCTGTGCCACATCTAAAACATTGCATCTGAGAGAGACGGGGCAAATGAGTGATTTGCGACTAAAGGAGCCTGAAGTGAATGCCAACCAAAATGTTTTCTTATTGAGAACCACATTTTAAGTGAGTGTGAAATTATAGGACTGTTTGTAGAATACGAGTTTGCAGTGGGCATAGCCGAAAACAGTAAAGCCGATGAAGAAGATGGGGAACAACAGTTCTTTTCCATAAGGAGCCAAGCAGGCATCTGACCTTCGAGCCAAAAGGAGAGTGTGCGTTAATTGCATGCCCAATAGTAGAGTTTTAAATGGGGGTAATTCCATTCCACCCTCTGACTTGGCTCTGTAAAAACTCTTTCCTATTCATGGAGCGCTTTCCCAGGCCATAGTCCTGGGAGTATGGCGCCAGCTGATTCTGTAGAATACAGATAAGAATAAAAAGACTTGAATTCGTACGAATCTTTGTGATTAATCCAGAAGCGACTAATTCCTTAATTTGGTGTGCAAGGAATTTGCCTGCTTTTTCGCCATGCTTATAGAACCTTTGATTAGCTTGTGTCATAAAAATAGTCGTTTCTGAGGTAGTAAGGAGGTTGAATTCACTTTGGAGGGAGAGCCTTTCTATGTACAATTCAGGGATTAGAGTTCGAGAATCTGTCAGAGTTTTATGGTGCTCAGTCTGCACTTGTGTGGCTAATGCCTTTTGAGAAATAATCTCCCCTGCATATGTATGTCTTAAGCGCTTCCCAGAGCATGCACATCCAGTGTGTCATTTATTGAGAGATAAATTATTGAGAACAAGATTAAAAAAGCCACCTAGAATCAGTTGGTGAGTATTAAGATTGGGTAAAGTGGCCAAAAAGGAATATATAAAATGATCAGCGCTGTGATTGGGGTCGTATATATTGGCCAAGACCACAGGGATATAAATTTTTCCAGTTACTATAATATATCTGCAATGCAAATCTGGGAGGACATTACATAATATAAAGGGAACATTTTTACTAATAAATCTAGTGGTGCCTCTGGATTTAGAGTTAAAATGGGAGTGAAATACCTGGTCAACCCAGTTTTTAAATCAAAGATTTATGCTAATTTTTAAGCCTGGCAAAACAGATCTGTTTGCAGCAAATCAGTAGACTTGGACAGTATTTGTCACATAAATCACATGGAAACTATAATCCATGTTTTTTTTCCTATAAATTCTGTAAATCGTTGTACAACTGTCTGAGGCAGTTTAGTGTTTCCAGATTACAGACAGTCCAAAATGTTGCTGCAGGAATATTTGTGGACAACCTATGTCTTTAACTTCCACTCAGCCCAAGTGCAGCCTGAGATCCTCACACTGTCCTGCTTCGGTCACACACAGTCTCTAGGCCAAGGGTGCTTGAAATTCCCCCTAGAGAGCCTCTATGAGATCCTACCCAGCATAAAGGTTGCAACATTAGTGTCTTCATTTGTCCTATGGGCGGCTGTGGCTGATAGGGTAGAGCAGGTTGTCCACCAATCGGAAGGTCGGTGGTTCGATCCCCAGCTGCTCCGGGTCACATGTCCATGTGTCCTTGACCCCAAATTGCTCCCGAAGGCATAGCCATCAGTGTGTGAATGAGTATTTAGATTAGATCCTGATGGGCAAAGTTGTCACCTTAGTAGCCTCTGCCATCAGTGTGTGTGTGAATCAGTGAATACTGACATGTAGTGTAAAGTGCTTTGAGTGGTCGGAAGACTAGAAAAGCGCTATATAAATGCAAGTCCATTTGATTCTTGCTTTAATTATTCTGTGCCTTTTCCACTATATTATTGTGTTATTTCTCACTATTTATTGGTCACTTGTTTTATACTCCCAAAAACAGATTCACAATAGACGTGACGATGAAAGCGACCCCCACAAGTCATGAAAAGACATCTCTCCCTCATATTTGGGATTTTGGAGCATCTACACACTTCTCTCCACTGCATACACACAGTTCCCTTGAGCTCTCAGTCAAACAGAGGCAAGCTGGACACACAGAGAATATATAATCTCCCACAGAAGGAGGAGGAGGTGTTGTCAAC
>CAKAOH010034369.1:0-18115 GCA_916701665.1 Sebastiscus tertius
CATGCATGTAAATGGAAGAAAACAAAGAAGTAATTAATGCTTGTTGTGTCAATAAAACAAACAAATAAAAAACAATTAATAACAATATATTGCAATATCAAAGGATAAATGTAGAAAAACAACAAAAAACATGAAGTAGAGGAGTAAATAAAAGGCAGAGTGTGAGTTACATCTGTTATGTGTTGTTGTTGTTGTTGTTGTGGTTGTCTCTCAGGCTGTGACGTGCACTGACATAACCTGCAGCTTCTATGGCGATGACACTATTTTCTCCAAGTATTTTATTTTGGTCAGAGAGGGAATCAAAATCTTGGGAGTTTACATTTAATTTTTGTAAAGATTTATTTCCTAATTTCTTCATATGTGCTATATTGTAGCAGGAAATATTGCTCTGTCTCCACCTGTCTCTGTGTGTGCATAATCTCAATGTTTACATTTTGTGAGACAAAGACTGTCAGCTTGTGGTTTCAGGCTATCAGAGCCAAAACATGAGCTAAGCTGAGGTAAAAGCTACCTTTACAGGAAGGCCTTTTTTATAGCAATCCCTTGTTTTAAATTTCATTATTATTGACTTTTTGTACAAAAGTCTTATGTTCAACATTTTAATTTTGGCCTATGTTTTTATGTTTTTATTCTGTATTGTTTTTATCTTGATGTTTGCACTATGTAAAGCACTTTGTAACTATGTTTGGAAAGGTGCTATACAAATAGGTTATTATTTATTATTATCACTATTGTACATGTCGAATAAATAGGGAAAATAGCATTTTGTGTAACGTTTAAAAGGCTGATTGTAAATACATGTTGTATAGGTGTCTCTGGGGCAATCACAACCGAAAGTTCACTAAGTTCAGACTTGCTAAATACAGGACCAGAGCCAGCCAAGTGTTTTGAACCCCCACAGAAACCCCTGTCCTTGCATAATCTCAGTTTTTTTGTGAGACAAAGACTGTCAGCTTGTGGGTCAGGCTATCAGAGTCAAAACACAAGCTATTCATCTACAATACATGTCGAATAAATAGGGAAAATAGCATTTGGTGTAACGTTTAAAAGGCTTATTGTAAACACATGTTGTATAGGTGTCTCTGGGGCAATCACAACAGAGAGTTCACTAAGTTCAGACTTGCTAAACACTAGACTAAAGCCAGCCATCTACCCTACCTATTTTCATCTACCCTACCTATTTTACAAGTGCAATTACCTGTTTACATTACATCTATTTTTATATGTTATACCTCTAGTGTAACACTTCTGTTTATATCTATTTATTACATCTACTTTGCCTGTTTTATTTGCTTTATATAACTGTGTGTGTGTGTGTTTTACCTGTTATATGTTTTATCTGCCTTTGTTTAGTCTTGTCAAGTATTTGTTTTAAAGCACTGATTAGAAGTGTCAACTGTGAATCTCGTTGTATTTAATACAACAACAATAAAGCTTTCTATTCTGTTTAAGTGTTGTGAACCTGGGACTCCCTTCCCTTCCCCCACAGTCAGCTAGCTGTCTGAGCTAGCTCCAACCTTAGCTCAACTAAAGCTTTTATCTCTTCACATTTGAGGAAAACACTCACACTAACACATCCAGGACGACAACATGAAGTAAAGCTAATAGTCTCATGTCAAAAAACACCCTGTTGTCTTTACTTAGAGGGCTAATTTGTAGGAGACAATGGGTGAAACAAAGTCAGCCGGGTAAAAAATTGACCAAACACACAAAGGGAACTTGGAGCTAGCAGGAAGCTAACATCTCTAGCTTTGCACATCTGACAGCTGTTGCAACACGTTCAATACGACTGACACGAGTCTGAACATCTGCATTCAAGAGTTTTATTGTGTGTTTACGTGACTGAGTGGGTGTCAAGTGCAAATACAGCTCGTATTTGTGTTGTGAGTGATATTATGTGGAGCACCTTGAGGCCACAGCTGCAGCTAGCTAGCCAACTAGCAGAGCTCTAATGCTACAGCTCTCACCGGCACAAGAGAGAAAAGAAACCGGCTTACATGATCCTCAGAGTTGCGCTCGGTTCTCGACGACGACCTAGTCCTGGAGGAGATGAAGGGACCGCTCCCTGGCCGTGAGCTTTTCCTTGTGTTCACCATGTTTTCCCTTTGTCTTACCCTTTACTGAATGTCCCTAGCCGGCTGCAAAAGACTGCCTCAGTGAGCGCAGCATCGAGGCGCCATTTCTCTCTCTGTCTCTCTCTCTCTCGCTCTCTCTCTCTCCGTCTCTCTCTGTCTCTCTCTAGTGGATGTGGGTCTGGCTCTGCCAGGTGCATTCATTTCTGCTGACTGGACTACTACCAACCACAAAGACAACTTTAGTTATCATATAGATATTAAACAGATACCACAAAGACCGTGGTAATCAATAGAAACAATAGTGTTGTTATGGGTTATATAGAGTGCAATTTATAGTCGGAGTATTTACAGTGTGACACATGGGGATACAGAATATTCCCAGAAGAATAAACTGCTCCATATAGGCTACAACTGAAGCACAATAAGCTCCTAAAGGAATATTGAAGGAAAAAAGTTAAGAAAAAGACAAAAATATGATGTTTGTAAATTTGAGTACACTGTGTACCCTTCAGATGAACACCACTGGGACACTGAGAACAGATGGAAGTGGGCAGGCTCCAATTTATTTGTAACACTTCTTCACAAATTGACAATTACTTATTACAATTCACTCAACTTTCTACACAATTTGTAAAAGTTAATAACAATAACCTATAAGTACATGCTCAAAACTAGGCATATAAAACCTGGACTGGAGTCAGCTCCAGAACTATGGAAAGATAATGAAAATCGTTGTTGTTATTACCTCTAAAATGTATTTTGCTGGCTAACTTAGGCATGGAATGAATATTAATTAGGCTACTATCAAACTTGTGTTATTCTTTCAATATAACCTTAAAGCTGCAGTCGGTAGAAATGGAGAAAATATTATTAAAAAAAGTTATTTTTATAAAACGGTCACCATATCCTGACAGTAGTTCATGAGACAGGTAATCTGAAAAAAAAATCATGTCTCTCTCTCTAGTGGATGTTGGTCTGGCTCTGCCAGGTGCATTCATTTCTGCTGACTGGACTACTACCACAAAGACAACTCGTTTAGTATCATATAGATATTAAACAAATATCACACAGACCGTAGTAATGAATAAAACACAGTAGTGTTGTGTTGTTATGGGTTATATATAGAGTGCAATTTACAGTCGGAGTATTTACAGTGTGACACATGGGGATACAGAATATTCCCAGAAGAATAAACTGCTCCATATAGGCTACAACTGAAGCACAATAAGTCCCTAAAGGAATATTAAAGGACAAAAGTTAAGAAAAAGACATAAATATGATGTTTGTACATTTGAGTACACTGTGTACCCTTCAGATGAACACCACAGAGACACTGAAAACAGATGGAAGTGGGCAGGCTCCAATTTATTTGAAAAAGAAGTTCACTTTTCTTCACAAATTGACAATTACTTATTAAAATTCATTCAACTTTCGACCCAATTTGTAATAACAATAGCTTATAAGTACATGTTCAAAACTAGGCATATAAAACCTGGACTGGAGTCAGCTCCAGAACTATGGACAGATAATGAAAATCTTTATTATTATTATTATTATTACTATTAATATTAATAATAATAATAATAATAATACATTTTATTTATATAGTGCTTTTCTGGATACTCAAAGACACTTCACACAGAGAAAATTATCATAAAACAAGGACATCATAAAACACACAATATTAATTACAAATTAAAAGCAGTTCTAAAAATGTGACGTATTACCTCTAAAATATATTTTGCAGGCTAACTTAGACATGGAATGAATATTAATTAGGCTACTATCAAACTTGTGTTATTCTTTCAATATAACCTTACAGCTGCAGTCGGTAGAAATGGAGCAAATATTATTAAAAAAAGTTTATTTTTATAAAACGGTCACCATATCCTGACAGTAGTGCATGAGACAGGTAATCTGAAAAAAAAATCATGTGCCTCTCTAGTGGATGTGGGTCTGGCTCTGCCAGCTGCATTCATTACTGCTGACTGGACTACTACCACAAAGACAACTTTAGTTATCATATAGATATCAAACAAATATCACAAAGACCGTAGTAATCAGTAGAAACACAATAGTGTTGTGTTGTTATGGGGTTATAGAGTGTAATTTACAGTCAGCGTATTTACAGATGAACATCACTGAGACACTGAGAACAGATGGAAGTGGGCAGGCTCCAATTTATTTGGAAAAAGAAGTTCACTTTTCTTCACAAATTGTCAATTACTTATTACAATTCGATTCCAATCAAACGGTCAAACTAGACAGCGCTGATCAAATATGAATCAATATTCTGTGATGCCTGTTTCTCACCTCAAATGTTTTCAGAAGCATCTTGTAGTGTACTGTTTAGCCGTAAAATGAAAAAAGTTTGTTACCCGGCTTCCATGTTGAGATCAGTAGGAACGCTCTCTCTCTGAAATGACCTGTGATTGGCCAAAGTCTCCCGTCACAGGCTAGATTTTTAAAAGCCTGAAAACAGAGCCATGAGGAGGTGCAGCAGTCTAGTTTTCTCTCAGTACACTTGAATTACAATATGCTGAAAGGTTATTATGGAATTTGTGCCCAACGATGCCAAAAACGTTCTGCCTACTGCAGGTTTAACGCATGTAGTCTTAAGTTATTGAAATAATGAGCATCATTCTACTCTCCTGCTGTTTTCAATATTGCTCCTCGCCTTGTTCTCCGCACCATTTGGTTCCCACATTTGAGAAATATTTTGGGCTATAATTAATATATGAAATATCATAATATCTGTCAAGCAGAATTCACATTGTCATGTTAAACTGGTTAAACTTACAAAGACCCAATATGTTTTGGTTATTCTGTCTCTACTGAAGGCGGGGCAATACCAGTGGAATATTTGAAACCTTTGATTATACTAAGCTTCCTAATGTAAAAGTGACATTTAACAAAATTGTAATTTGCCAAGAACTTCCTGTGATCCTCTCCAGAATCCCTCTGAGATCCCTTGACCCCAGTTTGGGGATCACTGCTGAAACCTAAACCTGTGTGTGCATGCATGTGTTGCCTCTTCTATTTCTGGCTTGACTGAAGATGCAACTGTGCTCACCATCTGTTTCATGTTTTTGGTTCAAGCTATGTTTTTTTAAAAAAAGCGTAATCCAAACGGATAATACATTATGTGTGTGTGCATGGAGCTGCTGAAGGCACTATCTGTCATCTGAATGTAAGAAACAAAAGGGTATTTCCACCACTGAACACAATATTGAAACCTTTGTAATTCTCAGATGTAATAACTATAACTAGAAACAAACAAATCCAATGGTTTCTGATGCTGTAAGAAAAATATGATTTTATATTTATATTATGTTCTATAATACATTATATGATTATATATTATAATTATTATTTTATATTGATTATTTTATATATTTATACTATTTATTATTATATTTTAGAATTACGATCTTTTGAGAAACACAAATTAAGCCATCTATAACTAAAACTCTTCAAGTAGATAACCTGTATGTGAATATACCTCGAATTTATGGTCAAATAAAGGATTTATATGGTCTTTCAGAGACCATGAGTAGACAAATCACTTATGTAGGCTACATCAGAGAGTAAAGAGACTGTGCCATGACTCAAGTCGTAGGTTTAGTTACATTGTTATGCATACTGAAAGTGACTCGGTCACATAGTCAGTTAATTATTAATGAATGCATGTATTAATTAATTGTCTCTGACTGATAGTGCACAGTATATTACAGTAATACAGTAGCCTATACTGTATAACCACACTGTTGTTTATATTATCTGCTCCTAGTGGTCAACAGGGGGCATTGAATGTGAAGATAGTCCCCATACTCTACATCAACTGAAAACATTCTTCAAAAAGTTAAGG
Organism: Sebastiscus tertius; assembly: GCA_916701665.1. Taxonomy (NCBI): domain Eukaryota; kingdom Metazoa; phylum Chordata; class Actinopteri; order Perciformes; family Sebastidae; genus Sebastiscus; species Sebastiscus tertius. Next base: position 5,944 of record CAKAOH010034369.1, read on the forward strand.
ATGGACTTGTGGTGTAACATATCTTATAAGTCTAAAATTACACTGGACATAAAAGAATCATATGCTTGCATGAAGTGATAATAAACGTTACTAAACTATTCTTTTTTTTCTTCAGATAGCAGTCAACTTTTCAGTGTGGCAGGTGTGGTAGCCCAGAATGTATGAACAATGTGAGTGTTGATTTTGAAATAAAAGTGCAATCTATATGGGATTATTAATATATCACAGAGGATGATAATATTATACAGTCCAGATGTGGTCGTTATCTCACTGCAGCACAGATGCACTATATAATAATAAGATTACGAGGAAATGTATAATTACTGCAATGCAATTAGCGAATTTACTGCACATGATTGATGATTGATAATATATATCATAATAGCCTGATTATTGTCATTAAATCCCTCAAGATGTGAGTGTGTGAATGCAGTGTGAAAGGAGATATCAACCAGGGCATCACAGATAGATAGATAGATAGATAGATAGATATATAGATAGATAAGATAAGATAAGATAAGATAAGATATTCCTTTATTAGTCCAGCAGTGGGGAAATTTGCAGTGTACAGCAGCAAAGGGGATAGTGCAAAAAACAAGATGCATCAGCTAACACAGTAAAAAAAGAACTAACCAACGTGTAACAAAATTGAAATAGGAGGAAGTATAAAAATAGGAGCAGTATATACAGTACTGACAATAAACAGACTATTAACAAAACTGCACAAGTGGAAAATGATATTGCACGGTGAGAATGAATGAATGAATGAATGAAATTCCACCTGAAAATATCAGATAATTGTCAGTTTTTTGGTGTGATAGATAGATGGATAGATAGATAGATAGATAGATAGATAGATAGAGATTCAAGCAAGATTCAAGCCCTTTATTGTCATTGTGTAGTACAACGAAATTAGATTGTGACAATCCCATAGGTGCTAAAAAAGACAATACAATAAAAAAGAGATAGTGCAATATAAATATAAAAAATATATAAAAGAAAATTACAATATAAAATATAAAAATACAATATGTATATTGATGAGATGACAGTTTTGCCAGATTACAGTTTTGTCAGATTATTGCACAAAGTGTCCGTCAGATAATTATATAATTATTGCACAGTATCATATAATTACTGCACAGAGTGATCAGCATGTTATTGCACACATCCGCAACAGTAGATTTACAGTATTTACATTGCAAATGTGACACAAAAGTGACCAGCGTATTATTGCACATTTGCACGTGTGATAGATAGATAGATATCATCCCTGTTTGTATCAGTGTTTCCCATGTAATTGAATACTTCAGTATATCATCAGTTTCAGCTGTAGTCTGATTGTAGTGCAGTGCTGAGCTCAGCAGTACAATTTACGACAAGAGAGGAGCCGATTACGGCACTGCAAACGTGACAACATGCGTCACACAAATTGCTCAGCAGAAGAGCTGCTGCACGAAATGTATGGCTGCTACAGATGTGTAGCCCGGGATTAACTGACCAAACACGGACTGGTAAAGCACTATTTGACCTTAACCTTAATACGTGCATGCAAACGAGTATCTACTGTGTGTGTATATGTTTATATAATCCATGTTATGACACACAGAGTCTATTATATATGTGTCGTTTTGCTCTGTGCGCGTCCATGGCTCTCTGTGTGTGACGCCCACTTACATCATTATTGATAACGCTACAGGCTGCTTGATCGATGAGGTTATAGAGCTATATACAAATGATTTGTGAATGCCAGTGAATGCATTTTCATAATGAACCGTTGAGCTAATAAAAAGGTTACTTAGAAATATATCAAAGATCCTTTTAAAGCTGTGATAGGCCCTAATGTGACGTTTGCTCTGTCCACTTGTTTATTTTCTTAGATGGAAAACACACAACGTCATGAAAGAGATTGACACTGTAGGGGGAGAGAAAGATGAAAAATGGTAAGTCACCACAATTATTATTATTTTTTTCCTTAAAATCCCTTATATTTTATTTTTTTTTTTTTTTTATTGTGTTATAAAGTGATTACAAAACAAGTGAAGACATGTGCAGGGACATATATAAAAAAGACCAAAATATATTATACAGAGAAAGACAAATAACAAAGTACAAAAACAAAACAAAAACAACACAAAACAAAAACAACATAAGAGGATAAAAGCAGGTTGAAGAGTATGAGTGTGTGTGTGTGTATAATGGGTGTGTGTTTGGCACTGAATGAGGGTTGATTGTCATATATGACATACATCTACTCTTAAACACATATACTGTACACATGCACACATATCTACACACACACATACAGATATCCTTCCTTTTAGGTGTAGAGCATAGGGGGAACAAAAACAAAACAAAAGGAAAATAAATGAGTAAAATAGATATATATAATACAGTATATATACATACGCATATATATTAATAATATGAATAATAATAAAGATGATGATGATGAGGTCATGATAATAATATCAATAACAATATCAATACCAACACTTACAATAAAAAGTGAGATAAATAAATAAATAAAATCTCTCATATTTAAATGGAACGATTAGGTTTAAGAGTTCTCAACCTCCTGTCAACATTTTCCTGAAAGAAACAATAGCAATAAAACTCAATCACTGGATTTTATAGGTCGGTATCATGTGTGACGCGTCTAGAATGAGAAATCAATTGGTTGGTCAAGGAGAGCACTTTTTTACCTTGAGGTGCATTTTCTGGTGTACAGACCTGAATATAATTTGGGGGCGAGAACTCAATAATGCAATATTTTTGTACTATAAAGCCTATGACTGCAGGCTGAATTCAATAAGACACCAATCTGAAGATCAGCGGTTTGATCCCCAGCTCCTCCAGCCCGCATGTCAAAGTGTCCTTGGGCAGGATACTTCACCCCAAATTGCTCCCGAAGGCTGTGCCATCGGTGTGTGAATGAGTAGATTAGATCCTGATTGGCAGGTTTGCATCTTGCACCATCAGTGTATGAATGTGTGTGTGAATGGGTGAATGCTGACATGTAGTGTAAAGCACTTTGAGTGGTTGGAAGACTAAAAAGGCGCTATATATAAATGCAAGTCCATTTACTATTGTCTATTTCTTAATGGGTTGTCAGTGAAGAAAATGAAGAGGAGGCTCCAATGAGGCGTAGTTTCTCGGTAGAGGACCTCCTCGATGAGGTGGAGAAGATTTGTTACGATGCCTCGGGGACATCCAAGGTAAGCAAAGACACATTCACACCACTAAATCTTCAGGGCCACATCTCTACACATGTGCATTCTGTAGCTGACACAGGAAAGCTCCAATATGTCCACAGTCATCTTTTGGGATCGTTGACAGTGTAATTAACTTTGCGTAAATACATTTGTAGACTTATAGCCTTAGAATGAATGAAAAACTCCCACATGCTGTAATAATGTTATATAATAATGTGTGTTTGATAAATACAAAATGAGCAGCAGGGAAATACATAAAAAAAATCAGGGGACATTGTTAGTCAGAGTAATCTACAGTGATATTACAGTTATATGTGCTCATTAACCCGCTCATGTTAACACCTATGTGTCCTCCAAGCAGAGCCTTCCTTCAGCTTTGGAGTTCAGCACATACTGTACAGTGATCACTGTGTTTCAGGCTGATCAGAGTTCATTTATGCGTCCTGTATTCCAGGTGGAGATGGTGGTGAGGCTGTGGAAGGATGGCTTCACTGTAAATGATCAAGAGTTTCGCAGCTACACTATACCAGAGAACCAAGACTTCCTGGATTCCATCAAAAGGGGGTGAGTGAAAAGCCAGGTTTCCACCAAAAAAAGTCCCCGGAAAACTACTTTTCAAGGAACTAAAAGCTTCCTTCAGCCCATTGTTGTCTGCATTTCCACCGCAGCCTAAAGACCCGTGAACATTAGGCAAATTAGTCCACCGACGTATGAAAAAGCGACAACTGATTTTCAACGATGATGCCATAAAAAGCGGCCAAGACAGAATTTTACAGGTGTTACAGGTGTATTGAGTAATATTTTACAATCTTAAAGCACAAAAGGACCATAATATAGGGAAGTTGATTGATATCAGTGACTTATCAGCTACTTCAACAAGCACTGGGATTTCTGGATTTTAATAACTCATCCTATGGCCTGTACTTTGTGCCCGAAACAACCTAATTTGTTCCTCTCATGTTGTCAAGCGGTGAAAGATGGAGGACAGTGCTACATGCGATGGTCAGATATTGCCACACATATTGTTCTCCAGTCGATCAAAAGCAAATAACAAAGCAGTGTTATTATTATTACTTTATTTTTTATTGTGGACGTTCCGCTTCATCACCTTCTGTTGGCTCTGGGTTGTATTGAGAAAATGTGGCTTGTGTCCATGACAAACCACTGTACCCTGTATCCGTGATTTATTGATGCAATTTCAGAAGTATAATAAAAACATTAAATAACAACCCTTTTTATTATAGTGTCCCCAGTATAAAACAGAATTACGGAGAAGTACATTACATAAATACCAAATAAAGTTGCGTTTCAGTTTCAGTTCTCTCTGCTTTGTTCGCTCTTTCTTTCTCCTTTTCTTATTTAAACTAGACTAATATGTTGTTTAAATGTCAGTAACATCAAATGTAATATTGCTCAACTGCACTCATCTGTTATCCAAAGCCTGTGTCCGACCTGAAATCTCCCATCAGTAAGGAGAACTGTCGCAAAGCCAAATGAGATGATGCATGTTGTTGACTCATTCAGATTGACCACAGGTCACAGTGTTTTTCAAAAATAAAGGTTAGGTTTTGCCGGTGAATGACCAATTTTCAGCTCAAAATGGTGGTTCACTTTTTCTTTTAAGGAATACAAATGCAAACAAACCCTTTAAAGCTTCACATTACATGTGAAATGTATATACTGTATACATCCAGTGTTTATATAGAGCATATGTAACTCAAAAGAAACATAATGTCTGTCCTTGGTTTCGATCTTACAGTCCAACCCCATCAGTCCCCAAAGGCAAATTAGCAGTAAAGATGTCCCTCACAGACCACAACCAGGCGACATGAGATAGATAAAGCATACTGTTCATTACTGCTCATTTGTCATATTGATTGATGTGACTAGACTCTGAGCCCGGTCTTTTGTCTGTCTCAGGGAGCTTCCGACGGAGTGGGGGAGCAGAGCAGAGGAGGAGGAGCTGGAGATCAGCGTGGAGGATCTGACGGAGGAAAATTATGTTCCCAGGAAAAAGGCCTTTCACCCCTTCAGCGGCCGAGGGTACCGACTGGGCAGGTGAGAGATCCCTGTTGTGATAATATTACCAAGTAAAAGGTTACATTTCAGAGTATTATAGATGTTGACACATGATTTGACCTTTTATTAAAAAAGAGTGATTTAGCATATAAATAATGTCATAAATAATCAATAATGGACCTGTTGAGTTGGCTTCATTGTTTTAAAGCTGGGGGAGGCAGTTTATTTTGGGCATTATTGGGCAAAAAATCCATAATAACCTTTCAGCATATTGTAATTCAAGTGGCAGTCTCCTGTGAAAAAAATGCAAAAAAACACCTGAATTTGGAAATACAGCCCTCATCCTGCAACTCTCCTTTCTCCCCTCTGTCCAAAGCCCCTCCCACCAGATGAGCGGGGGCATGTGGACACGCTTCATACTGTAACCTGTACGAGTACTGGTCATTCATTTCAAACATCATCCCCATCATCATTGTGATGCTGATGCTGTTCCATAGCAGCAATTCTATGAGAACTACCCTCTTGTTTTCTTTGTAAACTTGTCGGCCTGTAAAGCCCTTTGAGATGATAATATTTGATCAATCCTTGACTTTTGACACCCATGTTAAGCATCTGACCAGATCTTGTTTTTTCCACTTAAGAAACATTAGTAAACTGAGATTTGTTGTTTCAACGACCGAACTAGAGATGCTTATACACGCCTTTATTTCATATCGCATTGACTACTGTAATGCACTTTTCTCCTTGCTCAGTATGTCTGCTCTTGATTTTCTGCAATCAATTCAGAATGCTGCCGCTAGACTACTCACTAGGAAAAATATAAGGTCTCACATCACCCCGATACTCAGATCTCTCCATTGGCTCCCGGTAGCCTATAGGATCCACTTTAAAATTCTTACTCTCACCTACAGAGCACTGCACGGTCAGACTCCTGCATATGTGGCTGGACTTCGTCGCCCTTACTCATCAGCTCGCTCTCTTAGGTCAAATGTGCAAAACTTGTTTGTCCCACGCACTCACCTTAAGACCCATGGTGATCGAGCTTTCAAGGCCGTAGCACTTAAACTAAGGAATACTCTGCCCGCACCCTTACGGTCCGCTGACTCTGTAGATTCATTTAAAGGTCATTTAAAGACTCAACTGTTTAGGCAGGCGTTTGGGTAACCTGTATGTACCAGGCTTGTACTTTATGTATTTACTATGTACTTTTCTCTATTCATTGTGTTTTTTATTTTTTCATTTATTAATCACGTGGCTCGTGTGGATACCACATCTTGATATAAGCCCTTTCTTGTATGTTTTCATAGTGATCTTGTTAAGCACTTTGTGATGCATGTCATACATTTTACTTACTTACTTACATACTGTGATTCGAGGCTCTAATTAGCTACAATATCAGCGAAGCGTTTCAGAGATGGAGAGTAAAATGTTGCTAAAAATGCGTCCTACTGCTAACCGTAGGCGTTGCGCCGCAGCGGTGAGCATTGAAGCATTACAATATGCTGAAAGGTTATAATGGAATTTTTGCCCAATGATGCCAAAAATATTCTGCCTACCACGGTTTTAAAGTAGTGTCTGTCTCAAGCTCCCAGATACTATACTACTTTTTACCACTAGGTGTCCTTCTAAATCCAGGTATCAAAACACCCACAAGCAAATCTGAGCAAACAGACCTGATGAACTCAACATTTTCATAAAATCACAGTATGAATACTAAATTGTCCTGAGAGTCAAAACAATATTTTGCTTATAAAAAGAGTTCTGTCTGCCTATGCAGTAATCGACTTAGAAAACACACAGTGCACATGCTGTATTTATGCACTTTTAACTGATTTGTAATCTGTTGTTTATTTCTGTTTACTCACAGTGTTGCACCCAGAGTAGTGGCCAGGTCACCATCTGTGCACGAGGATGGAGAATCTCCTCCTATTCCCATGGTAACACTAGACCACGCCCTTCCTGTTACCTCCCTGCAGATCTGGTTGGCTGACGGCAGGAGACTGGTGCAGAGGTTTAACCTATCGCATCGGTGAGTATCACAAAGTCCAAAGGGCCAAAACTCATCTGATCTTGACATCATCAAATTATATCCACATATTAAAAAGTATTCTGCGTAAGGAATATCTTGGCACTTTCCACCCCTACTATGCTGCTCTGTAAATCCCCTAATCTTAAGCATCGCAGGAGAAGAAGTAGTTCAAGGGATGACATAAGATTTTTTTGTTTGTACTAGCTCGGGAGCTGGTGAGGGGGGTTTGTTTGAGGATTACGTAATGCTTTGTTCTAGTCTGCTGGAGTTGAAGGCACGGTGCATGTCATATCCCCCGCCACAGTGCATGGGGCTGCAGAAAACATAATCTGAGATGTAGCAACGGAGTGGATCTATAAAATCCCCAGAGAGGGATTGCGTAACTCGGATGCAGCATTTATATAACAGGGTTAGCTTAAGGATAGGGAGGGCTGAACCCCTCCAACCTTCAGCCATCCTCGGTGTGCGAGGAGTAGGGTCTGCCATAGGATCGCTCGTGTATGCAGGGCCATGATTAATAATGGATGATGTTACTAGTATAGTGCTTCAGAGAGACATCATGTGTCACAAGAGAGAGAGTGGAGAATTTGGGCAGTGATGCTTTGCTACAGAAAAGGAACAGGCATGAGGAATCGTTTCTTGTTTATGTTGTTTTAACTTTTCATCTCTAATTCCTTCTCTAGGATAACTGATGTTCAAGATTTCGTGGCACGCTGCCAGAGGAGCTGCCCACCGTTCGTCCTGACAACATCAGTTCCTTTCCGGGAGCTCAGCGACAAAGAATTGAGTCTAGAAGAGGCCGATTTGTCCAACGCCGTCATCGTCCAGAGACCCCTGAACACACAGGCTCCATTCGGACACTCCTGACTAAAAGGGCCCCCACCGTAACGCACACAAAGCACCGCTTACCCCTTCACTGACACCCCATCATGACCCTGATTGCAGTCTCAAGGCCTCCTATAGTATAGTTATAATCCTTCTTTATTCTGCAGTTTGTGCTGCATTTGTTGTATATTAACCTCTATGTGGGATTATTTACAGCCTAATGGAGATATTGTTAGTTCTTCACAGGTGCTGAGGTGCTGTTGTCAATGCTTACTTTGTCTTCTTCCTCTGGAGGATGGTGTTTACCTGCCAACAGATCTCCCAAAACCCCCAGACTCCAGAAAGGCAAACCAATTGTGTCGCCCGTGCAGATGGTCAACCATGTGTTGTCCGTCTGCTGGTCCACCACATGTAACCCTCCCTCTTTCCTCACTTACAAACACATGTGCACAATACCACCACCAGCGCCACCAACCAACTCTCTAAAGTCTTCCCAAACTGTGATCACCAGTTTTTCTGCACTATTTACAGTAAAAAATAAATAATATATATATAAGGGGCTGATGTTTCAGCTTGTATCTCGGAGTTTACAATTATACTTAATAAACATGTGATGTTTTGTTTGCACATTATTTAAAGAGAGAACAGATGGCAGCTTGTTATTTGTGTTGGCCTGACTGTTGAGGTCCAAGAATTGTTTTGCCATTTTTTTTGTGAACATTTGCCTTTGTTCTTGGGTGTGGGGATATTTAATTCAGAATGTATAATGTATTGTTTTATTTGACTGCATCCTATAAGACATATCAAGGTACAATAAAAATCCTCAAAGTTCTGCATATTTTTATTTCTTTTTTTGGTGTAAAATAAAAGTTGTGTCTGAAATTCCATACTAACATACTATTTAGTGCGCTAAAACAGTATGTGAGATATTTTAGTGTACGAAACCTTAGTATGAAACCAATAGTACACAAATTGCATACTATTTCCGGTGAAATATTACAGAATGCAACGCTGGACAATATGGCAGCATAAACATCCCACAATACAATGCGGTAGTAACGACAACGTTCATAACAGACGTTGACGTACAGCTCCGTAACATCAATAACGCTTCAATTTAACTGTAAGCATAAGATTCCACAAATTGATTCAGACTTTGGTTCTCTTGACGTTTTCATCACATGAGGTTGGCACCGGTTACCATGGTTACACGTCTCCAACCGGCAAGGAGGCTCTCAGGAAGTGACGACGTAAATTACGGTTCAGTGCGTTCGAAAAGATACATACGATTTCAGACGAAGCCAAAATGAATACTGAATGAATTCATTCAAAATGATTCTGATTCTGAAGTGAAGTGTTATATTACCAAAAGCACTTTGGCCAATTTAAAGTCATATTATTACTGCCCAGGTGTGAAGACTGCTGATAGAAATAATTAAAGGGGAACTACACCCATTTTCAAAATCTGTGCATGTTATTCCTATGGTCTAAGACAGTCCAAAAATATTAGGGATAGGGTTATATTATACTATACAGCCTACAATATTATATAACCTTCACTGTAATAACCATCACAATCATGTATTATATTATTGAATTTAGTTTATCTTTAATCTACAATAAATCTATGGATATTATACGATTTGTTTTCCTTCTGTTGCAAGCTTCTTCTAGTAATGAAATCTTCTTTAAAAATATCAAGTTGTCAAGACCTGTACATGATCAGAAGGCTATGACTATATGGCAGGTTATTAGACATGACATTAATACAGACATTAAAGGGGAATTACACCCATTTTCAAAATTCATACATGTCATTCCTATGGTCTAAGACAGTCCAAAAAATATTAGTAAACATGAACAACTCTATCACAAATCCAAAAATTAGAGGGCTAAAACTCAAATTTGTGATGTCATAGGGTATAAAGTGTGGAGCTGCTCCATAGAAAATGAATGGGAAGAGATGTTATAGATGACACAGAGAGCACCCAGGGGAATGATCTGAGTATATGGGAACATTTTCTGTTTCACAACTGAGAACACAACAATAGAATAAAGTTAATTTAAGTATAAAAAAATAAAACAAACATTCTGTGGGTCCACAAAATCAGTCCCCCATTCATTGTCTATGGAGCAGCTCCACACTTTATACCCTATGACATCACAAGTTTGAGTTTCAGCACTCTAGTTTTTAGATTTGGGAGAGAGTTGTTCATGTTTATTAATATTTTTGGACTGTCTTAGACCATAGGAATAATATGTATGAATTTTGAAAATAGGCGTAGTTCCCCTTTAAGGCATCCATCAGCTTCAAGTGATCATGATTATTGCAGTGATTATAACATGACACCAAGCAGCACCTTATTCCGTGTGGTAATGTGACATCTGCACTGTCATTACAGATTTAAATGGGGATTTAGATTAAGGAGGCAGGGAGGGGCTACTGATGCGTAATAGTGTTCACTGGGTTGTAGAAATAAGTTGCTTCACAGCACAACTACTCAAAAACGTGGCAAAAAATCTCATTGAGATAGGGTTGAGTAAAGTTGAATCCTTGGTTTTATTCTTGAATGAGGCATCTTGTGTTTCTTGGCATGTGTAAGGACATGCGTGTGCTTCAATGCGCTTGATTCTCCGTCTCCAAGCTTTATGCCTGGCCTCAGGAAGAAGGCGAACGCCATTATCCATCTTCAATATTTAAAGCAATGGGAGGGAGGGGTGCGCAGAACAGGAGAGGGGAAGTATTTGCTCGTGGCTGAGGAAGAAGACATGACAGCCTCAGGACGGTCAAGGTCAGGGGAAGAAATGACTTGAATATTATAATCCCCTCTGAAGAATTACCTTTCTATGAGGCCACGGTTTAAGCTTTTTACCTGAACGTGCAGGCTGTGGGCATCACTTGGTTGGCAGCCAGAGGGGGTCTGGCTAAAGACTAAAAGAGAGCACATTTCCTTTCTGCTACATATTTAATAAGCCTAAGCATGCAGGGAATTACTCTCCCTTTAACTCCCACATTTCCTTTCAGAATGACCCTTTTAGTCGTGCAGCAGCCAACCTTTCATTTTGCACATTCCTCTTCACGCATTATCGGAAACATACCCATTCTAATGCAGGTCATATGCTTGACTTTTCTGCAGCGGTGCCTTTCTCATTGTCAATAATGTGGTTTTGGTTGAGGGTTTGCATGCTTGGAATTTATGGAGAGGTCTGGGTTCACCAGTCAAGGTCTCCGTGACATGTTTGCTGTCATGCTCTGAGGAGAGGCTTACTGTGGAGAGTAAGCATCTTGCACTGAAGGAGCCGCTTATAAAAGGACTTTGTGGGAAAATGAAAGGCACTTAATATATCATAAGTGAAGGAAAAAAAGGCCTTTAAAAATAGCATTACAAGTATGTGTAGAAGTGTATCTCATTCTCCAACCAGACAAAAATGCGCAGAAAAGACTTTCTTTTGAGTCAAGCCTCGATGGAACTATTTTCATGTATTTTAAAGAATGATTTTATTTTATATAATTAAGGGTATCTCTAAAGTAAACAAAATAGTAATCTTACAATAAAAATGTGACCCTGCACAACATAAGATTTTAGATAGATTATAAAGGCTCAGTTTTACATATGAAGTTCGACACCTCAATTCAAATGGGGTCAAAAACATTTGTCTCTCCATCAACTTAGCCATTGACTACCCTACATCATTTTCTGAAATAAGGTCCCATGGGGGACAGCGGAAGGGGCGGAACTTAACCTGTTTATTTGAATGTAAAATTGTAGGCCTATATGTAAAACTTTACATGTTAAACTTAAAGTAGGCTACCAACTATAAACTTAATACAGTTACTGTTAGCCAAACAAACTATTTTGCAGTGTGAAGTGTAGCCTACTAAAGATGATGATGTCGCATGACTAAATGGTGATGATGATGATGATGATGATGATGATGCAGTGTGGGAAATATGCAGTTAGATACTTGAGTGCGTCCTAGTTGAGTTCACACGCACACCTTTCCGACTCCTTGTTCCGAAGAATCACACAGCAGGTAAATTCTCCGTGACGGAAATGAAACCAAACTGCATTTCAGACATTCC
>CAKAOH010034370.1:0-10780 GCA_916701665.1 Sebastiscus tertius
AGCTCTGAGAATATCTAGTGAATGTTCAGTGGACGTTTGGTCAGAAATAACTGCTGCAGCTCCTCCAGACCAGCAGAGGTTTCCCGTGTCTCCTGAAGTGACGGGGCTCCGCAGAGAGACACGTTGTCGTCTCCCACCAAAACTCCGGCGTCTCCCCCGTTCCCTCCGGAGAAGCCCCCACTAGGATCAGCAGTGACTGATGGAGAGACCTTGGTCTGGTCAGCTAACATTACTGCCAAGCAGCTGAACTCTAGAGTGATGCTGTGCTTTTAGCTGACGTGTGTCTCCTCACTGTGTTGAGTGATGCTCCTTCATGTCTATGTAGAGCAGCACAAGGCCAGCAACAGGACGCTGACTTTAGTTGACTCAACGGACACATGAAGCTGATAACAACACATTATGATTCTGACCAACAGGAACTTTAAGAAAGTGTTAGCTTTTGGTTCATAATTGTGTCACATAAATGTAAACTGTGTGTACCTGGAGGAGTTGAGACGTGTTCAAAGACTTCATTGAAGTTCATTATATCTGATCTACGAACAACCGCATGTAGGCTGCTAGCTCAGTTAGCCAACTACCAAGCTGTGTGGTAACATGAGTGTTTCATCATTACATCATTAGCTCAGCTTTGTTCCTCTCACAGTGCAGAACCTCGGGAACCAGTCTGGAAAAGACCTGCAATCCAGGAAAACTGGTTTCCGTTTCTCGTACTTGAAGCGTTAACTTCACTCAAACCAATAAACCTCCGTCCACAAATCAGATACACTTTATTGTGTCAACATTTTATTTTCTGTGACTGAATATCAAATTAAAATCATCACGTTGTAGATAAAACATCTGCAAAGAAAAAAAAAGCCTTTTAACATGATAATACACGACTTTGTTGTTTTTGAATGAAAGAGTTTCATGTTTCTGTTTGACAGAACCTTCTTCCATCAGCTGGAAAACCTAATAAGTGTATTATAAACATCATTAAACACCGTATTTGAACATTCATCACATCAGGAACCGGACTAATTTGCTAAAATTTGTATTTTTCCATGTTGAAGTTCAACGAGGAGTTCGTCCTCTGAATCTACCGAGAAGGAAAAGTTTGACTATTTGTGAAATACGCGGAGAGTTAAATCTCAGCGAGAAACACAACAGGCATATTTCCAAAACAAGTCGAACTGTTCCTTCAGATTTAAAGCTTCCGGCCGGCGCAGTCGTCTGGTTTCTTCTCGCCGTTACTTCCCGTCGCCGCCCTCCAGTTCGTTCACAGGCTGCAGCTGCTTCCTCTCGGCGGTGGCGCTACACGACTGCACCTTCGTCGCCTCGCTGCACGAGCTGTTGCCGTGTTCGCTACTATCTGTGTCTCTTTTCTTGACGTTCTCCATCGCCGGTTGGTCGCTCATGGTGCTGAGGGGTATGGGGTCGTTGTCGGGGGCGGGGTTCGTGACGACGCCCATGAAGAGCGGGGCCAGGGAGGCGTCGTCGACGAGGGCGAAGAAGAAGGGGGAGTTGGCGGAGAAGAGGGACACGGAACGCATGGAGGTCACGACGGTGGTGGCGGACGCCTCCACGCCTTCCTCGCTGAGCTCTATAGTGCTGGCGTGGCGGACGCTCGCCACTGTCAGAGGCTCGTCGGAAATGCCGGAAAGGTTCGGACCTGAAAACAGAGAGCCGAGGCCTGATGGAGAGAATCAGAGAGAGAGAGACAGAAAACGCGTCATCGTTAGTTGACGTATGTTGATGCATCAGGATACTCAGTTTGATCACATGCACTTCCTGGTTTGGCACATTCAGGCAGACGTATATACATAGACGCCGCATTAACTCCTGGATCATACGTCAACGTGGACGCCATATTGGACCAGGAAACACTGGTCCAATATGGCGCCCACGTTGACGTATCGCTGCAACGGGCTGGAGCGTCCAATGCGGCGTCTATGTGTACATGTCGGTATACTGAGTCCAGGTATCCAGACGTCCCTTCAGGCTTAGTGGAGCTGATGTTCTCACCCATGCTGGTCAGCGCCTCCTGGAGCTCCTGGCGGTACTGCAGCTTCAGCTTGGGTAAGTTGACCTGCATGGTTTTCTCCTGAGGTAAACGTCGGTAGAGGTCGGAGATGTTCAGTCTGGGAAGCACCGCCGACACGTTTCCTCTGCCCGGCAACGGCTTCACGATTAAGAAGCTGGTGTTTCCCTTGAAGGGAAAACTGGCAACCTGCCGGAGAGAGACGGACTTCCCCTTTAGTTCTGTTATTTTTTTATAGACGGGTTTGTTGTATAAAACATTACTGGGTTTCGCATTCAGGAGGCAAAACCTCTTCGGCAGCCGTTGTGATCAACGTAGATTTCTCATTGTTTGATTGGCTCTTCTTTCCACGCTTCCCATTCATTGTATGTGCAGCAATGCATTCTGGTAGCGTGGTGGCGCAATTCGAGAGACGAACCGTCACGTTGTCCTCATTTGCATAAAGTTGAGGTCTAGGATACTTTATGCAAATGAGGGGCGTCCGACGGGACTCGCCGCTTCTGGATACTCTCGAGAAACGTTTAAACTAACCGTTGTCGATCTAAAATAAGGACAGATTCATCAACAACAGATTATTTCTCTCATTAAATGTTCTCAGAAACACATTTCAGTGAACTATTTTCAGGACATAAGAGAAGAAAACAAGTCGCCATGTTGGTTCCGGTTTGAAAACTGGGAGCAGCGGCCCACGAGGGAAAGTGTTCGTCCAATCAGGTGCCTTGTGTCTACTGGCAGCCCATCGAGCGTCCAATGCTGGGAAGCGAGGCGAACCCTCGCCATAAAAAACGCCCCTGTGGACGCGTACCATTAGGATCAACAGTTTAACCACGAGTGGCAGCAGGCCAAGCGAGGTTGGCCAAACGTCGTTCTCCTCCTGCTCTTCCTGGAGGATCCCGAGATGGGAAGTTCAGTTTCTACTGTCACGGTCTAACTGTCTGTCACAAGTTGAGTCATAAGGATGGGCTGTTACGATTGGCTGCTGAGGTTTTGGTGAGCAGGAAGTGATTTGAGCAACTCGCAGGAGAGCGAGAGGACCGCCGCCACACAGGAACGCCGGAGAGACAGACCTGAACGCCACAAGGGAGGACTTTGGCGTGGTGTGTTCGGTCGTGGGAGTTGAATGCCGAGCCTGAGAAGACTGACGACGTGACACCGTGACTGAACAATGTCCCCGTGAATGTTTGTGCCGTCAACAGTTCTTCGTGTATCGGTCTACGTCTCGGTCCACGTCTCGGTCTACGTCTCGGTCTACGTCTCGGTCTACGTCTCGGGAGCTGGCCGAGCAACTCGGAACAGCGAGCAGGTAGCAAGCGGAGACCGGGTAGGCCGGCCCACACTACACGGCGCTGCAGGTATGCTAACGAATAGCCCAGTCCTTCTTCATATGCCGGCTGACTAGCTTCGTAGTTACCCCTAGAGAGCCTTGTGAGTATTGACAGACCCTTATTGAGGCTGGTTTGACCGTGACACTACTGTGATGGACAGTATCGGCACCATCACCGATGTGACCTACCTGTGCTTCCAGTGCTGGATCGTCCAGCAGGCGGAGAGGGTACTGGGCCGACTTCATCATGTCCACCAACACCGAGTTCTGGTTGTCCAGGTAGAACGCTCCCTTAGAGGTGCCCAGAGGGTCAAATCGTGTCTGCCATTCTCCTGACAAACACAACGGGGGGACGACTCATTAGTAAATTAGTTTTTTGACAACCTGAATTCATGAGTCACCTGTGTTTGCATTTTAAGAACTAAGGCAGCACTTCATGATGAGCATTAGACTCTTTGTGATGCTCAAGGAGCTGCCCTGGTCTGGAGAAGTCTGGTCTGATGGTATCAGGGCGTGAACTGTTTGCTGATGATGTTGACCTTTTTGGCTCAAACCATGATCTCCAACAATTGGCATCCACTATGAAGATCAGTGTTTGGGCACCCCAATATCCTAACGGCAGACCACATAACCACATTGTCCACGGTTCGATTCCCGGCCAGGGACTCTGGTTGCACGTCACACCGCTCTCTCTCCCAGTGTTTCCGGTGTCTCCCTACACTACGACCGTCAAATAAAGGCATCCTTTCCCTCCAGATCGGGAGATTGCTCAGTCCAGCTGATGGGCAGCAACTAAACCCTCCAGGAAGAGCGCCGAGCATCAATCCCAACTTTCGTAGTGGCCAAACGGCGGTACTACAGCTTCCGTGTCCTTCACATGATGCTATTGGGCCCAGAAAGACTTTTTCCCATAGACTTACATTGGGAAAGAGACGTCTGTAACACAGCGGATATTTAAATCATCAGGTACATACATACATAAATACATAAATAAGTATCCAACACTTTAAAGAAGGAGCTTCATTGAGCAGTGAGTGTGACTATAAACGACGTGGGAGGTTGGAGGGACCGGATCAGAACCGTGGCCCTCTGACTACATGAATCCCCAAACTGAGGGGTCTTCGGTGGGATGGTTCACCTTTGAAGTACACAGCGTTCATGAGCATCAGCACCACGTTGTGTGGAATACTGTCCAGGAAGTTGGGGATGTGACCGTTGGTGGCGTTCTCCACCCACTGGTTGACCTCCTCCACGGAGACCAGCGGGACGGGGGACGACTGGTACCTGAAGAGAAAAACATCTCTTAGCTTCCACAGCAAACATGAAGACAACAGGACAGGAAGAAGAGGTCGGGAGAGACGTAAGGAAATGATCCATTATCACTGAGTTTACTTCCTATCACTATTATTATGAGTTTAGTGTTCGTCATGGAGCACGATCCGATGATCCGATGATCCGACGATCCGACGATCCGACGATCCAATGTCCGGTACCGGTACAAACACTTACTGTAAACTGCTCAAACTGACATTTCATTTATTCTACTTTATTGTCATGCAGACGTCAACAACATAACGTAAGTAGATTGTTCATTAGATTGTATATATGCTGTATGTATATATATATATATATATATATATATATATATACAACATATATTTATTATTTTGACCCCTATCAGGAGCTATAGCCCCATAATTTATTATATCTCCAACTGTGCAATACTGACTAAACAGTGCAGTATTTCAGCTGTGTAATAATCTCATTTACTTTTTATTTATACAGAACATTTAAACTAATATTCTTATTTTACATTATTCTTGCATTTTTATAAATGCATGCATTTATATTATTTGCATATATCTTATTTTTCAGCAGTTTTTTTCGTTATATATATTTCTTATTTATATTTTGTTATGATTTCTCTATTTTTATATATTTATATTTTAGAACGGGAGCAAAGCGGACCTCAATTCCCCCCTGAGGGAAGTTGGTCCCTTAGTAGCTGCTGTACTGATCCCCTCCGCCTTAAAGACGGAGCTTCATCCAGCTGTGAGTGAGACTACAGACCCATTTCCCTCCATGACCAGCAGCCGTCACTAGAGAGCTTCCCCTCCACCTCCTCTTCCTCCCAGCTGTTCCCAATCGACCCATCAGCTCTCCGGTATGTGGAGCTCTCAGTCAGCGCTCCTCACCTCCCACTTCTCTCTGCTGGTTTGGCCCGTTTCCTGCTCAGAGACTTTCACCCTTACTGACTCTAGTTTACAACGTTTTGCTTGTCTTTAATCGTCCATCTTTGTCTCAGCTGTCTGGATTTGGGTCCAGATGTTGTGCTGAACCGTTATCATTCACTCATTATATCTCAGATGTGTGCAGGATGTTCAAACTCTGATGAAAAGCAGCTTCATTCAGTGTGTTAATGGTCTGATTGTAGCTGATACCTGGCCAGAGATTCCTCAACAAAAGACAACTTCACTTCAAATCCTGAGAGAAAGAAAGAAAGAAAGAGAAAGAGAGAAAGAAGGGAGAGAAAATGTAAAAAAGGTGGATAAGACGAATAGTCAACAGATGTGTTTCAGCGGTTCAGCGGTCCTCAGAACACACCTGGTCTCAGGTACATGCGAGTCGCCACCTCCAGCGACGTGTTCCTGAAGTGAGTCACGAGGCCTCCCAGGATGTGGTGGTAACACGGCAGGCTGACGGCGTGGAGGCGCTCCAGCAGCAGCTTCTCCGTCTCATTACGAGCTCCTGAGAGAGAAACTCAATCAACGTGTTTCATAAAACAGGAACAGCTGATGGGCCGTATACGGAATAAACATGAGCAGCCTCTTCAACATGTGGCTTCACATCTGCAAACATTTAATCTTTAGAAGGTCTGTCTGTCGTTTTAAGATTCCTGCGTAGCTTAGTTTACTCTGTTAACCCAAAGTTAACCAGTTTAACATCAGCAGCTGAAACAGAGCGGACTTTACAAGCAAGTTAACGCCAAGCTGCTAACTCTGCAAGAACAGAGGACCGGAGGGCACTATCGGATTGGAGCACAGCAAGGACGGCATCTTTTTACATCTTTATTCAACATAATTAATAGTTATTTTGATAATTATTAGGGCTGTCAATCAATTCAACATATTGAATTGCGATTAATCGCATGATTGTCAAAAAATATCTGAAAAATTTTCGAAAAAAATTAAAGAAAATGTCCAAATAAAGTTTTTTTTAAAAAGTCAGAAAAATCTCCAAAAAAGTTTTTAAAAAATCTCCAAAAAATAACCCAAAAATGTCCGACAAATGTCCAAAAGCCTGTACAACCTTAAAGATTGCAAGTTAATGAAGAAAGAAATTAGTGCTGTTAAAACTAATTTGCGGTAACGTGTTATTATTGCGTTAACTTTGACAATCTTAGACTGAGTTTGTCAGGTTCAGCATTACATTCAGTTGTGTCAATCACGTTTACACGGGGTCCTCGCGGCCCGCCGTTGTCGGTGCACCGGCCTTAATAAGTACGGGGAAAAAAAAACGTCACTAACGTGACTTCCAAAACCAAACCGCGGCCTCCTGGTTGAAGTCTGTGTTTGTTGGACCGTCCATCATCAGCAGTCTGTCTCTCTGTTTTCTCCGTCTCTATCTCTGAGCGCAGCATGTTTACATTGCCTACATGGTGTACACGTGACACGCCAAAAGCAACAACGGCGTTCTTATCCATGCTTATTATTATCGTGTCACTGACCTAAGGTGAGCTGAGCGAGGGCCAACGCCAGGCTGAGAGGTGATAGGACGACGTTGGGCTGCTGCGGACCAATAGGGAGCTTCTCCAGGAGCTGTAAACCCAGTCGCTCGATGGCGGCCCCTATCGCCCGGCGGTTCTCGGGGCTGAACACCCGCCTTCCTGCGCAGCCCTGGACCTCCTCCTCCTCCTTCGTCTCCTCCTCCTCTTCATCGTCTACAGAACCGGAGACATCAGGAGCTGCTGTACTGAGGTCCTCCTGAAGACGGGAGGACAGAAGACAGGGTTCACTCTCTGATAAAACAGCTAGTAGAGGAGTTAGTTTACTGGACGGAGGTTTGTTCTTACAGTCAGTCCCAGACAGCAGAGACAAAGCAAGAGAAGAAGAAGACACAGCTTCATTTCCAAACAACCAGCCTGAAACACACAAAGACACATCATCAACCTTGAGAACCATAGACAGGATTACCAGAACTCATCATCATATCTCTAATGATGGGATTAGTAATATCTTTTGTCCACTGCAGGTGGGCAGTAAATGGGCTGAAAATGGGCCCACTATGGGCCTACTAACATGGACCTATGTCCGCAGGTTCCATAACGACCCAATGTCAATTGCCCACATGGATTTCATGCAGGATTACACTGGGTGTTATGTGGGCCCCAACTGGGCAACATACCCAAGACCCATCTTGGTCCCGGCTTTGAGTTCTATGTGGGGACTACATGGGGACTACATGGGGACTACATGGGCTGAAATGTGAGTTGTAAGAGGGTTTGTCCACAGTTTCCATGTTAGCCCCATGCACTTATTTCCCAGTAGTGACCCAACTAGGACCCACACAGGTAGCCCACATGAGGAGCCCATGTGGGACCTACTTAGTTGACCCAAGTGGGCCCGAGATAAGATGCCCATTTTGGGCCCATACCCACTTGGTACCCAGGTACCCCCAGCAGAACCCATGTGGAGCCCACATAACCATGTTGGCTTGGTAATGGACATTGATCTTTAGGGACCAGGAACCAAATCATACAAGACATCAAGGACTGAAGACCACCTGAACATAAAAATGCTCTGACCAACATAATGTAGACACGAGGTATTTACTGAGTTGAGAGTTTTGGGGATTCAGCAGTTAAGTTTCTCCAAACTCCGTCCAACGAAGGACACATTTCCTGCTCTGAAGTTATCTGATTAACTGCCTCGTGTGCCCTGAACGCACCGCATGACGAACAACGTCACTATTATTACCTGAAAATGAAACGTAACCTTTGGTCACAGGGAACGAGGAATAATTCAACAACAATAGAGTCTGTAGCAACGGGACCAGATTTCGGTATCGGTTCTGGTTTCCGTTTGCAGTCCGAGTAGTATCGGCCAATCAGGTTGGAGCAGGCTTTGGTTGAATGCAGGTAAACAGTCTGTGTGAGACCAAAAGAGGCGGAAAGCAGTGGTTGAAATGCAATCTGGGAACCGACCGGCTGTCGTCTGACGATGATTTAACTTCTTATTGGTTTAAAATGAGCTTAAAACAAAATCAAACAATGTAAAACAATCCGGTTGTAGACGCCGTCTCTCAACTCCAACTCCAGTCTCGCATCTCAAGTTGCTATTCATCCATCCATCCATCCATCCATCCATCCATCCATTTCCTGCCACTAGTCCGGGGGCGGGTCGTGGGGGCAGCAGGTCAGAGGTCAAGGGACCCTTTGAAAATGGCCATGACAGTTTTTCCTCACCAAAATTTAGCGTAAGTTTGGAGCGTTCTTTAGCCTCCTTCACGACCAGCTAGTCTGACCTGGTTGGTACCGATGGATTCATCAGGTTCTCTAGTTTACTATGATACCAGTATCTTCACTCTAGCTCTAACACTGAGCCGCTACAACCTACAAATCCCAAGGTGTGTTAATACGTTAAAGAAATTAGTGGTGTTAAAACGAGTTTGCGCTAACGTGTCATTATCACGTTAACTTTGACGGCCCTAGTTTTTTAGTGACGTTTGTGTTTTCTGTTGCGTTGTTTCCAAACCTGTTTCACATAGAAAAAACATCATGGTTGGGCTTAAACGAGTACGTAAACTAAGTGGTTTTGTTGCCTAAACCTAACTGTTAGCATTAATCTTGAAGTTGAACTGAAGCTGTGGTTGGTTTAGAGTTGTCCTGTCATGAACTAGAGTGGTTGATCATGTTGTCCTGTTGATGCTGCTGCAGGAGAAGTCAGACAATCCATCCAGATGTTGTCAGGATATTTTAGTCTGGACCAAAGTGTCTGATGGACAGACGGACACCGTAGAGCTACGCTGCATCGGGCTAAAGCTGCGTATTGACGTCGTTATTCATGGTGACGTTCTACCAGTGGACCCGTTTAGTAGCTTCAGAGTCACTTGAGGTTTCCGATGTGGCCGCTGTGTTTACCAGAAGACTAAAGGTTACTGTTTCAGAAGTGTTTTTGGCTGAGCTGCAATACGCTGAATACACAGAACACAGAATACACTGAACCACATGAACCATACGACTCAACCAACACCGAGTACCAGATAAGACTTCATACACACAGTCTGGATCTGTGGATCTCTAGAGTAGTAGCTTCTAACTCCACCACTCGTTCCATATCTTTACAAACTACACGTTGTTTTAGCTGAAACTGACTGAAACGTCTGTCCAGACGCTGACTCAGTCCCAGAAGACGTCGGGTGAAGTGGAGTGGAACTCACCTGGCTCGTGTCTGATGTGGAGGCAGACGATGAGAAAGCTCAAAGGTGACTAAAATAAGAGTGAAGACGGAGATGTGCAACCTTCTCTGGGCTGGACGGCGTAGTGGCTGGACTCCCCGGCTGACGCCCCCACGATGCTCCGTTAATGATCAACCACACTGATCCCGGCTCGATGTTTGGACACTACAGTATGTCCAAATACAGAGACACACTGGACGGGTGTAAACGTCTCTAGAGAGGACAAAGACAGTCAAACTAAAGAGACACACTGGACGGGTGTAAACGTCTCTAGAGAGGACAAAGACAGTCAAACTAAAGAGACACACTGGACGGGTGTAAACGTCTCTAGAGAGGACAAAGACAGTCAAAATACAGAGACACACTGGACGGGTGTAAACGTCTCTAGAGAGGACAAAGACAGTCAAACTAAAGAGACACAAAGGACGGGTGTAAACGTCTCTAGAGAGGACAAAGACAGTCAAACTAAAGAGACACACTGGACGGGTGTAGACGTCTCTAGAGACGATGAAGACAGTCAAAGTTTTTGGCTGTGAACGCGTCTTAGTGGACGAGAGACAATCACATTCGTTCATTAAGGTTCTCACAGTAGACTGATGAACTAAACCAAACTAATGTAACTAAACAAAGTTAGACCAAACTAACACAGTTAAGATAACTAGGCTAGATTAAACTAAGATAAACTGAACTAAACTAACGTAAACGAGACTCTCTGGTCTCCCAGCGGAGGGTAAAGTGAGCCTCGGACTGTTTAGTGACTCGTCCTCCAGCTTCGTGGCCTCGTGGCGTTCTACTCTGCACATACATCAGCAATTATTATTATTATTACTATTATTACTATATTATTATTATGTAAATATCACCCACATTATATTATTATTATTGTTATTATTATTATTATTATTATTATTACTATTATTACTATATTATTATTATGTAAATATCACCCACATTGTATTATTAACTAAAGAGACACACTGGAC
>CAKAOH010034373.1:0-49155 GCA_916701665.1 Sebastiscus tertius
TTTTTTTCATATTTTCGACAACCCGCGGCATGACTTTTTATTTGTTTTTGACATAACTTTTTTTTCATATTTTCGACAACCCGCGACATGACTTTTTATGTTTTTTGACATGACTTTTTTTTTTGATTTTTGACAACCCGCAGCATGACTTTTTATTTATTTTTGACATTTTTTTTTTCATATTTTCGACAACCCGCGGCATGACTTTTTTTTCCATATTTTCGACAACCCACGGCATGACTTTTTATTTGTTTTTGACATGACTGTTTTTTTTCATGTGAACCTACAAGACTTAAGGAATCCATTGGTACCAACCAGGTCATGATGGCACATGCATTTTTGTGGCAAAAACCATGCAATTTTTTGCATGTAGTACAAATGTGTTATTTTTGCCTATTTTATGTGTATTTAAATATTTTTGAGTATTTAATAACTGTGTTCACATTACCTGCGTCTTGCTGCAGCTCTTTATTGTGGACAGCATGTCCTCTGTTCTGTTCTTCTGTTTTATCTGAGCTCCGTCGTCCTCTTTGGTTTGTCGTACTTTAGACGCTCTCTTGGGCGTCTCTGCCCTCGTCTGTCCTCTGGTGGGGGTGGAGGAAGGCTGACTTATCTTGCGGGGGCTCATCCTGACGGTGCTGGTCTGGGTCAGCGTCTGAAGTTTGCGGCTGGATTTGCGAGGACTGGCTTCAACTGGGGAGGCTGGTATATCTGAGCGTGATTTCTTGCGAGGCGTCGAGCTTATGCTAGAGTCCACTACTGATGCAGTTTGTTTCCTCTTGGTAGGCGTTGACACATCCTGAGAAAAGCAGTTTAAATCAACTCCAGAACTAATCATTTACACAACATATTGCATTTCTTTTACTATCCCTAGACCACACTACCCACCACCATTACCATTACTTTCTAAACAGCCAAGTTCAGTATAGACAGCGTGTTAAAGCAGGTCATCCTTTGAGATCTTACGCAGTTCTCTTTAGTGTCTGTAGACTCCTTCCTCTCCGGTTCTTCCTTTGGTTCAGTCAGAGAGCTCAGATACTCCTTAGCAATAATCTCCACCTAAGAACCAAAACAAGACGGAGAGACAGTTACTAAAGATGAAACAAGTAAACACAAAGAAGGTGTCCAACATCCTAAACTTACCCTCCATTTGGTGAAGTCGCTGACTGAGCTGGGTCCATATTTAACCTGCTGACGTGCAGCGTTGACAAAGTTTTTCTCCAAGTCCGACATTTTCTCTGCTGTGATGGGATCCGGGAGACTGAAGCTCTTCTCCCAAACCGCAACTATCTAAAATAACCAAGGACAGTTTGTACACTGACAACTGCAACAGCTTATGCAATAAAATTGTGCAGAAATATTTTCTGATGTCCTAAACCTATGACATGACTTAGCATAGAGTTTGCAAACTGGATTACTGACACAACAGTCTCAGTAATATCAGAAAATATGGAATCAGTTTCATACCCTGGTCCTCAGGTTCTCACTGTAGACGAAGCGCAGGTGGTTGGCAGTAGTGCTGACATCTTTACCGTTGTAAATCCTCAATTTGGGCAACAACACCATCAGCTTGTAATTATCACTCACCTGAGGAAGAAAAGCAACATTAACAATCACATCTAAGACTCAATGAGGTGTCATTTTATTTTGAAAGAACTCCAGCTAATTGTGACCTAACACAATGGTCCTTTAAGATATAACGGAGATGACAAGACAAGTGTGAACATGACCAAAAATAATTTGTTCAAGTTTTTTTTTTTTTTACATTTCTACCAGAAAGAACCCCTAAATGGTGGACTATAAACAATAACAAAGCTATTATGTCCTCACAGTGATATAAAGATTGTCTTCCATCTTGAGCTCTTCCAGGCCGCTCAGAGACTCCAGGGTGGTAACGTCTTCCATCTGGTTGTCGGTGAGGTCCAGGTAGCGAAGCGCAGGCAGCTCCAGGTTCGTAGGGAGCTCCTGCAGTCTGTTCTCGGACAGATCCCACCGCTCCAGGGACTGGAGACGGGACAGCAGTCTGACCGGCAAGTCCTGAGGTTTCAGTGCTAGCCGAGATAGACTGAACAGAAAAGAGATTCAAGTCAGTGTTTCTACAAGGTAGGATATCAAACTAAATGTGCTAATTAAGACAATACATACAAATGAGGATATATGTAGTGTATATAAATGGACATAATATACATATATACAGATTGCAGTTAAGGTGCAAAGGATAGACGTATGTTATATTTTGAAGAATAAGAGTTAAGTATAAGTTGAATACTGAAAAAGAGTATTATAAAGAATAAGTTGTATATACAGGTGGTGTTATATTTATATATCTATACACATAGAGGTTATGCTCATAGAGTTATATAGATATGGTACTAAGTGAATGTATATAATATGATCAAAATACACTCAGTGCTTCTTGCTGCACATAGATATTATACTATATATACACTATACAAATACTGTACAGTGTGTCACCTACAAAACAAACACTATCATAAAGGACAATAAAAAACATGCTTACTTCAGTGTCTTGATTTGCTCCAGTTTGTTGGTTTTTGGAGAGCCTTTCTCCAGTAAAAGTTTCTCTGTTATTTTCTCCATTGGTTATCTGTAGAAAAGACCACAATTCAAAAATCAAGATACTGTAGAGCAAAAATGGAGTGGAGTATTAAAGAGTTAAGTGCCCTCTTCTTGTGACCTCTGACCACACCCAGCATCACTGATGGGTGCTTTGCTGCACCTATAAAGACACACCAGGGTGTACTCACCACACCCTGAGTACTAATCTACATCTCTGCACCAAGGTGAGAACAAAAATATTGTTTTATTGTCTTTAATTGTAGCTGTGAAGTACAGGTACCCTGTGAAGTATTTGACCACTAATGGCCCTCTGGTCTAGGGATGGACCGATACCAGATATAGGGCTCAAACAGCCTGTGACAATGGTGCCAATCTATTCAATTAAATTCTATGTTTATATACTATATACTATATACATCATATACTGGCATTTTAATTTCTATTTAAGTTTTGACCAATCTGTTGCTGCATTAAAAACGTTTACACCTTAATTGTGATTCCTGTTAATTAAAAAAAGATTTCTGTTCTTTAAATAAAAATAACTGAGGTAGTAAATGTGCAAATGTAGATGTGCAAGAATATTACAGACTAAAACACAATGGAGTCTGGTTGAGACAGAAACTGTAAAGCTGAGTTTCATTGTTTAATTGGCAAAACAACATTGTCCTTACAATTTTAGCTTATTAAATCTGTTTTTAGAAATTAAAAGACTTCCCTTCAATAAAAAACTTTCACAGTGAATGTAATGTTAAAGTTATATATCAGAAAGTTAGCACAGAGAAGAGCTCATTTAGCTGAGACAATAACAAAACAACACAAGTTTCAGCCTCAGCCATGCTGGAAGCAACATTTCTTTATATCTCGTTAAAATTACAGACAATAAACCACTTATTCTTGAATTTTAGTGTTTATCCTAGTTGTATATTTACTTAAACAAACATTAGGTTAGTATATGTGTTAATATTCGTAGATAAAAAGTTACTTACAGAGACTTTTTCAGCGACTTCAGTGAACTCTCTACTCCTGCAGAAACTGAGCTTTCCCGGGGAAAATACTACGCACTTCCGGTGGGCGTGGCTTAAAAAGACTTTAATAAAAAGGGCTCATTTTTACCCTGTGCTGAGCCTAACAGGCAGAATGTAAAGAAGCCTTCAGCCTAGGCCCAGGGTGAACAGCTATCTGACTGTAAAAGTAGCAGTACTACAGTGTAAAGAGTATTTTGTCTTTCTCCTTGTGTTTACATCGTATTTGGATCTGGGCCCGAATTATGAAAATTGTATGCGTACATGCTGTATTTTATACTGTCCATTAATTAATAATAAATAAATAAATACTCTTTTACAATTTAAATTCCTGTATTCCAAATATTTTTTAAAAAAGGGTAAAAGTAAAAAAGGACAAAGGTTATAGCATCAGAATATACTGAAAGTACCAAAAGTAAAAGTGCAGAATGACCCATTTTTTAATAATGTACATTATAGGCTATTACTGGATTATTACATCACTGGATTAGTGATGCATTACAGTGTGCATTAAGTAATGCACACTATAATGCATCACTAATTATAATCCAGTGTTGCAACTGGTAAAGGTGAGCAAAGTTTAATTACTTTATATACTGCTGTGTATCTTAACCTATAATAATATATCATAATTATCATTATATTATATTATAATTTATTATCACAATAATAAATATCATATTAGTTGATATATATTATAATTAATATATATATATTAATATTATATATTATTATTATTATATAAAACTTGTTATAAAAAAATCCCTCTAAAATCTAATTCGTTTAACACGTTTGATGTAATGCACCAAACGTGTCGTTAGGTGGCGATGTTTATCTATTTTAACCAGGTTTGCTACCTTCATATCAACAGAAGAAGAAGATGATACAGCATGTGATGATGGCTCCTGATAGCACTGACCTCGTTACTTTATGTGCTTGTAAAGGCATCCGGCGGTGTCTCAAGTGTGAAATTGTGAAGGGAAAAGAAGAACTGGAGGCCAATGAACCAAAGGTAAACATATCTGACTGAAAAATGTGTTTTTACATTGTTTTATCAGCCGGAAACGGACGCAGCTGTTGCTATTAAGCGCTTCTCAAAATAGCTACGGAAGCTCTCACAGGACATCTACTGTCAACAGTCCCTATGGTTTCTCAACATACTTTGTTACAGTATTTTGTCGTTTTTACATTATTATAACATTTCTCGTTAAAACAATATACATTATTATGGCGTTTCTGTACACTTATGCAGTGGTGGAAAAGAGCTAACTACATTTAAGTACTTATGTACAATTTTGAGGTACTTTACTTAAAGGTCCCATATCGTGCTCATTTTCAGGTTCATACTTGTATTTTGTGTTTCTAATAGAACATGTTTACATGCTATAATGTTCAAAAAACACTTTATTTTCCTCATACTGTCTGCCTGAATATACCTGTATTCATGCTCTGTCTGAAACGCTCCGTTTTTTTTCCCCGCCATGTGTTATTAATGTATAATATACCCAACATTATTTTGTTTTTTGTTTATGAAGATCGTGCACCATTTCCTCTACGATCCTGAGACGAGGCTTGCTATTCGCCAAGATGCCGAGGAGGCTGCGTCCTTCCCCTTCCCTGGTGTCTTCCTGCGGGAGAACTTCATATCTGAAGAGGAGGAGAAACAGCTGATAAGCACGATGGATCAGGATGTGTGGAACGAGTCCCAGTCTGGTCGAAGGAAACAGGTTATACATGTCGTTTCTGAATAGCACCACAAGACCGTGGCTCAATTAAGTCTGTTTGTTTACTTTGCATGTGGTTTTCAAGAGAACAAGGGCTTGAGGACACAAGTAGCTTGTTTGTTGTAGACTGTTTCACAAACCTGACATACTGGTTTTGTTTGGTCAGTAATACCAGTAATACATGTAAATTAATTTAGATTTCAGACTAACCTTTGTTGAGTAAAATTGTCTGCACTCCTCTGATCTTCATACCAGTTAACTCACACAAAAGCTGCACAATTTTGAAAAAATATCCACACATTTTTTTGTAAATTTCCCATTCATAATACACTGATGAAATAAACAAAAGTCTTTTCTCACATCTTGCAGGACTTTGGTCCAAAAGTTAACTTCAAGAGGAAGAAAGTGCGTTTTGGAGGTTTCAGTGGACTTCCTGCTTTGAGCCAAAAACTAGTGCTACGAATGCAACAAGAGCCAAGTCTAGCAGACTTTCAACCGGTTGAGCAGTGCAACCTGGACTATCATCCTCAGCGAGGCTCCGCCATCGACCCACACCTCGACGACGCCTGGCTGTGGGGGGAACGCCTGGTCACCATCAACATGCTATCAAACACTACGCTCACTATGTCCCTTGAACAGGGTCTACCAGAGCTGGGACTAGCAGAGGAAGTCCACGTAGCGGTGCGTCTTCCTCGCAGATCTTTAGTTGTGTTATACGGCGAGGCGCGGCACAGATGGAAACACGCCATTCACAGGGACGACGTTCAGGAGCGCAGAGTTTGCAGCACCTACAGAGAGCTGTCTGCAGAGTTCCTGCCTGGAGGGCAGCAGACAGAGCTGGGAGCTCAGCTGTTGAACATTTCTTTGAGCTTCCAAGGAACTCCGATATGATGCAGAGGAAGTCAACACTACCAGACGGGTGGAGGTCCAGACTCCTCAGATAACATAAATTATCTATCAAATAGAATTATATAAATGTAGTTATTACATGATGTTTCTTTCAGAGTTTCAGACCTATTGTCCTTCACAAATGCAGATGTTGTTTATTACACGGCTTTGTTTAATACTTGATTCTAATTGGTCAATTACGGCGTTCTATGGTCTGTTATTTTTTTATAGCAGACCGTTGCTATGTATAACAGACCGTTGCTATGGACGCAGTTCTGATGTTGGACTCTGGCGGACCATTTTGTGTGTCAAATTATTGATTTCTTAAGTAAGTAGCCGTGTAATAAGCAGGATAATGTACAGCAGGCGGGTCATTATTGTGAAATAAACCCTTTCAGGGTTGTACATTATCCCCTACTGATACCACATACAGAAAAATATCAAACCTATTCTGCAATATGAGCTTGTGCTCGAAACGTCACTTACTAAGATTTGCCAATAAATTGCACTTGAAGGGAGCTACAGTGTGCGGACCTTCTTCTACGTTTTTCATTGTGGTCTTCTACTGGTCCAGCACCTGCCTACTATGGTTTTTGATGTGCGCGACCACCTTACATTGTTTATAAATATATACTGCCAGAATATACTGGTTACCAGACTTAAACACATCTATAATGCATGAAAATGGAACTAAAACAAAAACTCTCAAAGCCACAAAAGTGAATCAAACAATCTGTCACATGAAACAATCCTGAGGAGCAGTTGTTTTTGAATGTCTTAACAGGTTTTATTTGATTACAATGGTTGCTAGCCATTCATTCATCTATCCAGTTCCTCAATTTATGAGGCTCAATACCGGCTGTCTTTAGAAGCTGTGTTTTCTGCAGACCTCAATCTTTTTCAACTCTGTCTTTTAATAAAAACAAAAAAAAAAGTTTTTTTTCCATACCCACTTTGCCTCACCTTGTGTTTTTATGTAGAATGTGTACTTTAAGGCTGCTCCGAATACCATTTTTTTGCTGCTGAATGCCGACGGCTCATCCTGATGAAGACCTACTGTATGTTGGTCACAACGCGTTGGTCATTTTAAACAATTATTGCCATGTAAAATAAAGGCTTTTCTCTTGTGTGCATATATATACACATGTATATATACTGTATATACATATGTATACACCCATACATATATACACATATGAACATATACATTTATGTACACATATATGTATATATACACTTGTGTATATAAAAGGTAAATAAAGGTAAAGTGACAATGGTAAAAGTATAATAACTAAAGCTGTCATAACAGCAAACAATATTGTGCAATATGCTACTGAACTGCAGTATATAGTAACTTCTATAGTAGAAGTATATAGTAACATAAAATGGAAATACTCAGGTACAGTACAGTACCTCGAACTTGTACTTAAGTATTTAGTTACACTCAACCACTGCTCTTAATACATTTTCTTTATAGACTTTATCTTGCATTGGAGTATTATGACATTGTAGTATTTCTACATTTACTTTAGTGGTAATTACACCACTATTTTGCAGCATTTTCCATATAGTAATGTAAAATATACATACATACATACATACATACAACCAATAATTAGTTAAGTCAAAGGAAACATATTAAAGGACAAGTTACAATAAGAACCATATAAATAGGATTATAGCAATAAAAGCCCAAAAATATGAAACAATATATGAGAGCAACATATCTTCAAGTTCCTCTAAATAACAGTCACCAGGTACTTTTATTGTGAAATCTGCAACCGGATATCCGTGTTTCCTCCGGTTAGCTGCTGGCTTGTCGTTGGCTTCTCTAACTGCTGCACAACCTGTTTGTTGATCGCTCCTCTGTGTGGCTAATTAAACACCCAGACTACTTTATTATAATAAGCCAGGTTCATTTCTCAGGGGAGGCTTTAAAGTAGTCGTCGCACAGGAAGGAAGAGCTATCTGTCTGACAGCAGACACCAACATTAAGGACTATGTTATTGTATTTAACGACGGAATTAAACTGCTTTTTCTAATGTAGCTTGTGAGCTAGCTGCGTCGCCTTACAGTGTACACAACAGAGACCTTTTTGTTCCTGAAACAGCCTCTGTATGTCATCACAAGTGTTGAGTATATATCTATAAGGCGAAGTCAGGAATAATCCTCACCTCCACCGGGGCTAACTCCCGGTAACCGAGCGATTAATGGCCGGAAATCCGAGGAGGGGCGCCGGTCTGATCGGCTTGATGAAGGACGCCTTTCAGCCCCACCAGCAGCCTCTCCAGCCTCACCAACCTGCAGTGGTCGATAAGAAAATGGTGGAGAAATGCTGGAAACTCATGGATAAGGTACTGCCACTGGTGTTTTTAATTTAGGGTACTAAAAATGTTTAAAAAATACACTAAAAATGGAAGTGAGAATGAGTCACTTGACTTCTCAGTAGCTCTACATGAGAAAAACACTTACTTCCCCTTATTTTCATCATCATGATGGGTAAACAACTGTCTTCTTATTAACCTGAGTACTTAACTTGTGTATTAACCCTCTCTGAGAACAACAATGGACCAGTTATTGTCTGTTTTTAGGGGGTCTTTAGGGGGAGATAACATCACCTGTACATCACCTGGATAATGGGAACCTGAAGATGAATTTGAGATGCTCAGCTCAAGTTCTTCTTGTCATAAATCAGGAATAAACATGAATTAATTATTTAAAATGTATTGTATAAGGGTTTAGAACATTATGATATAAGTATATGATGTAACACCTGAGTACTTAACTTGTGTATTAACCTTCTGAGACCCACAATAGACCAGTTATTGTCTTTCTTAGGGTTTTTATTTAGGGTTGAGATGGTGTACATCACCTGAAAGCTGGGTACCTGAAGATGAATTTGAGAAGCTCAGCTCAGCACTGTGTCAAGTTATTCTAGTCATAAATCAGAAATAAACATGAATGAATTCATTCTTTTTTTTAGGGGGTCTTTAGGGGGAGATAGCAGGTCAACATAGAAGTGGTGAGATGCATCATGATGGGCAAACAACTGTCTTCTAATTAACCTTCTTATTACACCTGAGTACTTAACTTGTGTATTAACCATCTGAGACCCACAATCAGGGAATGAAATTAGCACCTGCCAAATACAGGGTAAATGTTGGCTGTGGCAGGTAAAAAATTGTAATAACCCTCTCTGAGACCCACAATACACCAGTTATTGTCTGTTTTTAGAGGGTCTTTAGGGGGAGATAACATCACCTGGAAGCTGGGAACCTGAAGATGAATTTGAGATGCAGCTCAAGTTCTTTTAGTCATAAATCAGAAATAAACATGAATTAATTATTTAAAATGTATATTGTATATACAATTTGTTACACCGATTTGGTGCTAAATTTAAAAGGGACTGTATGTAAGTTTTTACACATATTGTTTTAATCATTTGTTATTACCAATGAGTGAACAGGTTGTATATTATATTATATATATATTTTTATAATAACATAGAACTAATAATTGACTGTTTTCTTATTAACGTTAACACCGGAGTACTTAACTTGTGTATTAACCTCTCTGAGACCCACAATAGACCAGTTATTGTCTGTTTTTAGGGAGTCTTTAGGGGGAGATAGCAGGTCAACATAGAAGTGGTGAGATGCTCAGCACTGAAAATGAGTCACTTGACTTCTCAGTAGCTCTACATGAGAAAAATATTCACTCTTACTTCCCCTTATTTTCATCATCATGATGATGTGCAAACAACCGTTTTCTTATTAATGTTACACCTGAGTATTTAACTTGTGTATTAACCCTCTCTGAGACCCACAATAGACCAGTTATTGTCTTTCTTAGGGGGTCTTTAGTGGGTCTTTAAGGGGAAATAGCAGGTCAACATAGAAGTGGAAACTCATGGATAAGGTACTAAAGGTACTAAAATGGTTAAAAACACACAAAAATGGAATTGAAAATGAGTCACTTGACCTTTCAATGTCTCTACATCAGAAAAAATACTTACTTCCCCTTAGTTTCATCATCATGATGGGCAAACAACTGTCTTCTTATTAACCTGAGTACTTAACTTGTGTATTAACCCCTCTGAGAACCACAATAGACCAGTTATTGTCTTTTTTTTAGGGTTTTTTTAGTAGGAGATCACATAGAAGCGGTGTACATCAGCTGAAAGCTGGGAACCTGAAGATTAATTTTAGATGCAGCTCAAGTTCTTCTAGTCATAAATATCTAGAATCTAGAAATAAACATGAATTAATTATTTAAAATGTATTGTATAAGGGTTTAGAACATTATGATAGAAGTATATGATGTCCATCCCCATGCTCTATCATGTCTCATCAGTTGTTGCAGCAATTTTTGCTTTGATACCATTTGTTACACAGATTTGGTGCTAAATTTAAAAGGTACTGTATGTAAGTTTTTAACACACTTTTTTTTAACAATTTTGTATTGCCAATGCATGAACAGGTTGTAATCTCACCACAGGTGCAGTTTGCGTTGGTTCAGCGGGCTCACTGAACCCCCTAGCAATGCATCTATATATTTTTTAAAATAACGTAGAACTAATAATTTATTATAATGATGAATAATATCCACCTTGTTGTGTCTTCTTATCGACAGAATAAGAAACCAACCATTTAAGAAGATAGATTTGTGGTCCTTTTATAGCCTAATAACATACGACACTGTCTGTCCACACATCGTTAAATAAGCACTTTCTGTTACACAATGTAAACAAACCACGTACCTGTCAGCTGTGTGGTTAAGATCAGACTGGAGACGTGGCCACTTAAAAGATGGGTGAGTAATACTTGCTCTCTCCCGACGTTTGTGTTTCTTAAACAGAAAACAGGTTTTATACTGTGATATTTACTGAAAATGACAAACAACACAGCCAACAGTAGCCTAGGTAAACTTTCAGGTGATCTCCCTCCAGCCAGCTGTCACCTTATTTAGGTGTTAGTAGTGAAATGAGGAGGTATCATATAGATAATCAGCCCTCATCCTTTGGATAAGAAATAAATAGATACAGCAGATTTTCTGGGTTTCCTCTCTCAGCCTGTAGAATGCTTTTAATGTGAAGAATGTGAGACGTTTTTTCCGGGAAAATCAAACAGATGTCACGTCATGCGCGCTCGCGAGTGCCTTTACCCTCTACAGGGCTAACGGTGTGCAACGATAGCTAACGTTCGGTTAGAAATGGGTTCAATCTTGTATGTGTCGCCTCACGGTTTTAACCGATGCTCGCTCTCGTCTACGTAGTGCGAGCATAAACGCGAGCAACAGGACACTAACTGTCGTTGACTGTCACTGTTAACAAGCAATTTCTGATTCTTAAATAGAGCCCCTTTAAATATATTTTACCACTGGAGAATTGATTAAAAAAATATCAATAATCCCTCCAAAATACTGCATTAAGACACTGAGACCTTGAGGAACACCATAGAAAAAGCCATGCTGTGATTTGGGATCAAAAACGTTTTGAGATTTCTGCATGAAATGCATTTTGCGGCGATTGGATGGCGAGCACTTGTGTTGTGTAAACTGCTCAGAAACCCCCTTATTGTCAATCTAGCTAGGAAAGCCATCCATCCTCTGAATGCTCTAGGTCTCTAGTTTGTGGCTGTAAAGTTTCATGAGGCTGTGATTATCCTAGAGGTCACCACAGGTCATTTTATACAGTCAAAAAATGGTCTCGCTACTATAGCTACAATTGGGCTCATTGGATCCACAAGAGTTTTTTTTCAACTTTACAGTGATACTCAATTTATGTAATTCAATACTGTTTAGGGAACCCAGTGTGCAGAAATATTCAAACACACCATTTTAGAAGCCCAACTTTGATAGCAAGACATGGTTGGTACCAATGGTTTCCTTAGGTTTTTTAGTTTCATATAATATCTGTGTCTTTAACTAGATAGTTAACTAGCTATACACAGACAAACATTCACCCATAACATATTGTGAAACTGGTTCTCATATGTGATAAACACAGCATTAGATTTAGCCTCAGAAATCCATATAAAAAAGGTATTTTGACATTTATTTTAACATTTAGTTGTGTCTACATGATCTGTATGAGAAAAGCAAACCCCCAAAATTGGAGTACAACAGTGTCCCTGATGCATTATCTAATTGGGATAATTTACAGCGAAGTAGGTCACAGTGAGGATGACTTTGCCACGGATTTAGTGGAAACACCTCATTGGTGTCTGTGGCTTAGTTTTGTATTGCCGACTGTCACTCCTGCTTATCTTTTCCCCAATCTTAACTGAGCCAGACAGAAGAGATGAAAGTAGAGAGGGATGAAGAGACAAGAGTTCACAAGAGATTAATTCAGGAGGGCTGGAGTAAGAAGAAGAGAGGCATAATATCAGATAAGACGCAGAGTACAATACACCTTTTGCGTGCCTGTTGTGCAGCGTGCTGTGCAAAGTGCCTGTGCGGCATCATTTACACCACAGTACAATGTGTCTTCATGTCACATGGCACTGACTGATCCTTTTTGCTGGTGGAGGTTTTTAAACTTTTTTTTTTTTTTTTTTTTTTTAAACCTCCAGTCATATGCTTCCACTTAGGACTGGGTGATAATACCGTATTACTCTGGTGTGTCGTGCCCTGCAGTGGAATTATTGCACTAGATTGTAATCAACAACTGTGAAAATGAGTCATTGGAGTTTTTTGTGATGTAATGCATAAGAGAGGAAGAGTTCGTTTGATTTACTTTATGAGATTTTTCCAAATAGTTGCAAATTGATTTGAGAAATATTCTTCTTATTATCTATTATTTCTCTAGTGTTGATATGTACATTTTATTTACTGTTCTGGTGCATTGCCTGGATAACCTGCTGCTGTAACACAATCATTTCCCATTGACCAAACTAATTCTAAGTTGACTAACGACTTTGTCGACTAATCGATTAGTTCATTTAAAATCGACAGATCTGTGACTACAACTGAGTTTCTCCACTTTAAATCTTGTGCTCATACATTTCTTAGAAATAAGTCTTATAGGTCAATAAGTCACAGCATAATAAAACATTTAAAAAATCATCACTAATCACTAATCGATAGGGATGCACCGATCCAACTTTTTCAGTCCCGATAGCGATACCTGGTCTTTGGGTATCGACCGATACCGAGTACCGATATGATACCAGTGTTTAATTAATAGGCCGTATGCCTCACTGTGTGGAAATGACTGGGATCATTCTGTTATGTGTAAGACAACATCAGGCTTGACTTAAACATTGCTTTACTAACTTTGTAAAACAAAATGTGACCAATAAATACATAGATATACGTTTATTTAATTGCTATCTATTATTAAAATAAAAAATTGTGCACCAGCAACTTGGTAAAAAAAATCTTAAGAATTAACAGTTCAAGTGTAAACCTTTTTTCTGCAACAAATTGGTCAAAACTTAAACTTGAATTCAAATGCCAGTCTATAATGTAGATAGTATATAAACACAGGATTTAATTGAATAGATCGGCCCCATTGTCACCCATATCCGATCCGATCCAGTATCGGTGCATCCCAACTAATCGACTAAAGAAATCTCAGTCGACTGAGACCGATTAATCGGCTAATCTACTAAGTCAGGGCCCGATTATCATCTTGCTATCAACCTCATCTCCCAACTCTGTTCCCACAGTCCTGAAGTAAACAATAAATGAGTTATAAAGTGTCATGTTGCAAAGCAAACATTAACACAACTCTCTCTTGCGCTCAGTTTATTTATTAACAAAAAACCCTCGTCCTTCCTCTTTTTACTGCCCAAGTTAAAAGAGAAATGCCTCCAAAAAAACAGCTAAATTGAGCATCAAGTCAGTATTCACACTTCATTCAACTGAACTGTGACATTGTTGTTTGCAGAACTCTGACTTTGATAACTAAGGCTGCTGAAGCCTCATTAACTTCAGATAATTAGACATATTATTAGGACAGGATCTTGTAATTGCCAGTATGGACAGCAGGAATGAGTCCAGCAAGCAAAAAAACATGTACACATAACACCTGACTTTAAAAATCATGAAACTATCCTCTATTACAGTCTAACTACAGTTATGTTCAGAATTGTTTAACATATTCGATAAAAAACCTTGAAAAATATCGATATTCAATACCATTTTCGAATGGTAGAGATAGAGTGAATTCATTTACTTACTTATTTATTATATCTTGTTCTGTTTTTTACTGAAGCCTCTTGTTGTTTGCTGTCTCTTTGTTGTTGTAACACTGCAAATTTCCCCGCTGTGGGACTAATAAAAGATAATTTTATCGTAATCGACTAAATATTATTACTATAATTAGTCGACTAATCGACTAAGAGGAGGCAGCCCTACTCTCTTTCTCCTCGTCCTCGACCTGTTATCATCTGCTCATGAATTCGCTGTCTTCCACTGCACATCAACTTATAAATGAAACAGTAAACACTGACAGTGCCTCCATGTTTACTTTCGCACTAGAGGTCGGTTTGGCCGATTAATCAGCGGCGATATGATATTTTACAAACTATCGTTATCGGCAGATATAACGCAGACCGGGAGGAAAAAGGATTTTTTAAAAATGGCGTGTGCAAAAGTAGCCGACCAGGCTGCTGTAGAAGTAAAGAAGATATCGGCCGATTAATCCGATAGCCGATCGACCTCTATTCCGTACAACAGCGTCCTGCTACGTGATGTCTTTGTCATTGTTCTTTTGCTCATGCAGGTCAGTTCAGGACCGTGACCAGTTCAAACTGGAGTCTGATATTGAATAATATTGAAATCAGAGTTGATCACTATGTCTCGCGGTGTGAACTGAGCCTTTTTGTGTTTCCTATCCAGGTGGTGCGTCTGTGCCAGAACCCCAAGGTGGCGTTGAAGAACAGCCCGCCCTACATCCTGGACCTGCTGCCGGACACCTACCAGCACCTACGCACCGTCCTGTCCCGGTACGAGGGCAAGATGGAGATCCTTGGGGAGAACGAGTACTTCCGCGTGGTCATGGAGAACTTGACCAACAAGACGAAGCAGACCATGAGCCTCTTCAAAGAGGCCAAGGAGAGGATGTACGAGGAGAACTCCCAGCCCAGGTACGCAGATGAAATGTCATCCTTGTGTTTGGGTAACTGACAGATGTTACAGAGGTCAGGTTTATCTTTGTTTGAGTTGGCTCTGTATCTATGATGGTATGGTATAAAACTGCCTAATTGACAGCACTGCTGCTGACTGACGCTACCTCCGTGTTATAAGCAGTATAGAGTTAATTAATTACAGATTACATGGCTTTACAGAACAGAACTGTGCTCAGTGTTGTAACTGAAATTTGATCAATTGTTCAGCCCTTAAGTAAAGCCATTCAAAGTGAGTCTGTTACGGTCTTATTTCCACAAGACTATGAAAAACTGAATTTAGAAACATTTGAAAGTAACTCATTTACGTTGCAGTGGCCTCATTTCTGAACTGCCATTAATCTTTTGGGCTTTAAAACAGGTCAGATAACCACCGTGTCTTTAGATAGAAACTGAAAGATACTACTCTGTCCTCTACTTTAAAAACTACACTGTCTCTACGAAGTTGCTGAGAACTCCCTCCCCACACACTATTTTTACACTTTTGATCACTGTGATGAAATCCAACCTGTGACATTTAGCAGAATCACTCAGATATAGTACTAAGGCATGATTAAAAACTGTCGCAATCACATCCACTTCCTCTGTTTCTCAGAAAGTCATTACTAAGCGAAAGCTCATCCTTCCTGTGACGCATTCTGATTTTTTTATCAACATTTCCTCATTTGATGTTCTGCGTCAACAACTGTTGTGAAGGTTTTCAAAAAGCTTTACTAAGTATAGACCTGACTTGTTGGTGTCTTAACCTACTTGCTCTCCTCCCACTTTAACAGGTAAAATCCCTCACGCTAATCCATCCTTGTGTGACTTATTGTCTACACAAAGGAAACCTGGTAGTTAATGTCATGATTCAGGGAGTTTTTTAAGAAATTTCAAAGAAGTTATTTTCTACTTATTATCTATTTACCATCAGACATGGACATAAAACATATCAATTAACTTTGTATTTTTTTTTCCTGGAAATGTATCCCCCTTTTCTATGAGCGGAGCACGCATATTACACGTCAGTATTGCAGGTGCAGGTTGTGGGAAAGCCAAATCGTGATCGAGCCCTAATACCTGATAAAGCTTGAACAATATCTTTTTACGCTGAAGTATGAGGAAGTTCTGTGACTGCGTGAAAGCGAATATTAAACATTTATACTGTAAATACAAGTGTGATTTGCCTTGTTTGGTAATGGATAAACACATTCACACATGTTTGTTGAAGGCCTGTAATCTTTCTGACTAGTGATATGAATTTGGAGAAATATTAGAGCTTCCCCTACTAACTGGTGTTTGTTTTTTTCTGTTCTCTCTCTTCCTCTCACTCAGGCGAAACCTCACCAAGCTGTCTCTGATCTTCAGTCACATGCTAGCAGAGCTAAAAGCCATCTTCCCCAATGGCTTATTTCAGGGCGACAACTTCAGGATCACCAAAGCTGATGCTGCCGAATTTTGGAGGAGGTCATTTGGGGACAAGTGAGTTTTCACTTTAGGTTACTTTAGGTCACTTTAGGTTGAAAATGTAGTTTCACAAGTTTATTAGTGGTGGGAATCACCAGAGCTTTCACACGTTTTTACATGCGATTCTGTGTTTATGAGTTAAATTTTACTCTGTTTTTCCATTCACACTGATTCTGTTTGGTAGTTGCTATCTCAGCCCTAGGTTTTGAGATTGTGAGATTGATGTATGATATTCAAAACTATGATGAATGGTTAGGTTGAACTTTCTGGTCCCCTCCTTTCCGTGTACTGTAGGACCATCGTGCCATGGAGGACGTTTCGTCAGGCTCTCCACGAGTTTCACCCCATCAGCTCGGGCTTGGAGGCCATGGCTCTAAAGTCCACCATCGACCTCACCTGCAACGACTACATCTCTGTCTTTGAGTTTGACATCTTCACCAGGCTCTTCCAGGTAAGGCTCATGACGACAGAGAACACGTCTTTTAACCAGGAGTAAGTAAGTTACGTTAGTGATGTTTGTCACATGTTTTTTACTGACGTTTATGTTGCGTTTTTTTCCAGACGTATTCTACTTAGTTTACATACTTATTTTAAGCCCAAACATGATGTTTTTCAAAGTGGTTTTGTTGCCTAAACCTAACTGTGTACGTTGTACAAATGACACGAGTAA
The DNA here is from genome assembly GCA_916701665.1 of Sebastiscus tertius. Taxonomy (NCBI): domain Eukaryota; kingdom Metazoa; phylum Chordata; class Actinopteri; order Perciformes; family Sebastidae; genus Sebastiscus; species Sebastiscus tertius. The sequence goes on from CAKAOH010034373.1 coordinate 17,462, forward strand.
AATGTGTTCTCAAGACACACAGGATGTCCTTGTAATGCCGTTCTATTTATACGCCTTCCTGTGAAACCGGGTTGACATGTGTATGCACGAATTGGTGACTAAAGGTCTAAAACAGTTGAAATCTGTATCATGAACTCTTTTTTTTTTGTTTGTCTTGTGTAGCCATGGTCGTCTCTTTTAAGGAACTGGAACAGTCTGGCTGTCACACATCCGGGTTACATGGCCTTCCTAACCTACGACGAGGTCAAGGCTCGACTGCACCGGTTCATCCACAAACCTGGCAGGTGAGACACGGACGAGCCCGACATGAATCATGCTTCCTTGTGATTTTAAAGTTTTGGTTAAGAGGGATAGGCTCTGAATGCTGTCAGTTATACACTGTTAGTTTGAGACTGTCGTCCTCTCTCTCAGCTACATCTTCAGGCTGAGCTGCACTCGGCTGGGCCAGTGGGCTATCGGCTACGTGACGGCTGATGGGAACATCCTGCAGACCATCCCCCATAACAAACCACTCTTCCAAGCCCTCATTGATGGATACAGAGAGGGATTGTGAGTCCCGCTACAACACAGTCTCAATGCACCAGTTTATACATTTTAGTTTATACATGCCTCTAGAGACGGGTAACAGTTCAGATTCCCACAATGACTCCACAATAGCTCTTTTTAAATAGCCATTATTGTCTTTTACTGTGTTAATATCTTATTCATTACATTTCCGTAAAAAACATTTCTTTGCTTTGGTGGATGCAACCGAAATAACAAAATGGGGAATCAAGACGAGAGGTTTTTAAGGATTTTATATCATTCTGTAGCTAACCAGTGGTGTTCCTCCAATTTTGGTCAAGTATGTATGTTTTAGCGTCAAAATGATATTTTCCAAAGCCCTTCTAAAACGTTTTCCCACGTGACGTTCTACATATATCCTTATCCATAGTCAGTGTATTATTTACAGTAACTTAGATAGCGGTGGGCATGCTCCCAGTTTGGAGAACCAGTCAGGAGTATGAACTAAGCAATCTACCGATGTGGATGCCACATTAGTTTGACTAAACAAACTAACCGATCCATGCAGCGGTAAACCAGAATCTCCTGTGTTCTGTGAGGTAAAATTACTGTTTTTGTTAATGGAGTCTGGTGGCTTTGTAGACAGTGATATAACAGCCTCAGTTCAGTTAGTAAGAATCTTCACTGTTTTCTGATGAATTATTACAATATTATATAATTAATATTATAATATATATCACAATAACACTATTAAACTAACAGATCGAGGCAGCGGTAGACCAGCAACTCCTTTGTTCTGCGAGGTAAAATTACTGTTTTGTTCACTGGAGTCTTGTGGCTTTGAAGAGAGCATAAATAACGGCTTCAGTTCCTCATCGGAAACATAGACCGTATAGCTGTTTCCCAGCAAGGTGAACTGGTGAAAATATTGTAAATATAGAGTACCCCACTTCAAAACACCCAAAATATCCCTTTAAGTTTAAATTCCCTGTTTTATATTTCCTATATTTTAGTAAGAAACGTCACTGTTTTCTGATCTGATCTCTTGTAGTGACGAATCCACAGGGAATTATTACCATTTATTTATTGTTTTAATGTATGCGGTGGTTCTCCAGCTATCTGTTCCCAGATGGTCGTGCACAGAACCCAGACCTAACAGGGCTCTGTGAACCATCTCCACAGGACCACATCAAAGTTACTCAGGTTTGTTGCTCCTGTTTGGTTCTCATCTGTAAACCAGCAACCCTCTCTAGGTTGAGAATGATTTGACTAGTAAGTGTTATTCAGTATGACCAACCTGTGCCTTCCTCACTTCCTCCATGCAGGAGCAGTATGAACTGTACTGTGAGATGGGCTCCACCTTCCAGCTCTGTAAGATCTGCGCAGAGAACGACAAGGACGTGAAGATCGAGCCCTGCAGACACCTGATGTGCACTTCCTGTCTGACTGCGTGGCAGGTGAGGCTGCTGCCGACACACTATAAAAAGATTAATTACACTGTTTTTCTAACAGCTCTTTAAATCCTGACGGTAAGAAGGGAAGTCTGTCTTTCTTTCTTACTGCTGTGAACATTTATTCAGAATAGGGCTGTCAAAGCTAACACGATAATAACGCGTTGATGCAAATTTGTTATTTTATATGGCTGCATACTTCTGAGACATCATACCTGGCCCTAACAAAAACTACTATAAAACTAAATATATAAAAACTCCGAAAACAAATTAAAACTAAACTAAAATGAAAGGGAAAAGTCAAAACTAAACTAAAATAAAAATTAATTGAAAATTCAAAATTATTATAACCTTGGAGAGAACCAGGGTTACGTTTAAATTCCTTGTTTTAAATTCCCTCATATTTTAGTGACAAGCTTCACTGTTTTCTGATCTGATCTCTTGTTTGAATTTGCTGTTGACATTTGGTGTTAAAGCAAACTTCCTCCATGTAAATTTATTGTTCTGATTAAATCAGCATAATGTATATTTATACAGCACTACTACCATCAGTACAAGCTCTCTTCTCTAACGGAAACACTGTTTTGATTGAGTAAAGATTTCCAATGACTTCCTCATTGCAGTTACTTTCAATTGTTGCTAAGATACTGTCAATGAAAGTCAACACTTCCTGCACAGATGTATCACAATAAATGCCTACCAGCTGCTCAAAAGGACATAATCCCACCTTAAACATGTAGGCTTTTCATTTGAAATATTTACAAGAAGTGTTTCATTGACAATCGTTTAACTTTGATGGCAATAAAGTAAGGGGGAAGTGATTGGAAATAAGTAGTGTATCAGTGCACTAGTTTGACATGACTGTTGCTGTGCTGATGGATCATTTACCATGTGTTGGCTCACATGATAAATTCAGAGTAATATTTTAACAATCAGCTTAAATTTTAAGGCTAGTTATAGTAATTTGAGATTTACTGTACTGTGATCTATTTATGAACTCAAAAATGTGTGTGCAAAGTTTGTCACCAGAGAGGTGTTTTCACATTCCTCTCCTGAAGGGGGAGATTCAAAAGTAGCCCATGCGAGCTAGGATTAGTTGTCACAAATTGGAAAGTGGACTTGTCAGTACAGAGAGCGAGAGTTTGCTTTAGCAGAGTGAAAGTTTTGACAGCAAACATGGCAGAGTGTGGAGTTTTTGGATGTAAACAGGACCGTGGAGCTTCTGTCTACATCATCCCACTAGATATTACTGTATGTTTCACACTGTGTCAGCCACTGCCAGCTGTAAGCTAACAGATAAAAGATGCTTACTACACTTTTTTGGTGCACAACAGACTCCTCATCTGAGTCAGACATGAACGGCTGAATCTCTCCGAAGGAAATAGACCAGACAGCGAAACTATACAACGACTTGTTGTGAAGTAAATGCAATGAAACGGAGGAGGGAGAATGCAACATCTAGTGGCTGAATGTTATCAGTTTTATCAATATCACCTTTAAGATCTGTTCAAAAGAGGAAATTCATTGACGACCACAAAGGAACATACTAAACGGAAACTTGTGTGTATGCTTAACACAATATAATAAGAAGACAACTGTAATGTCTTCCTCTTCCTCCTTATAGTCTAACCAACATGCCCAAAAAACTAAAATGGAATATAAGTGCTCCTTCAAAATGCAAAAGATCAGGAGCAGCAAAAGAATCAAACTCACCGAACGTAGAATTGGGAATTGATTTGATTTCCAGTCTTTTGTCCTCAAATCACACTAAAGTCCTTATTAACTTCACATGAACAAGGTGCCAACTTTTAAAAGGAGCTAAATGCTTTTCCCCCTCTCGACTGAAAGCTACATAACTCCTCTGTCGACCTTTCATTACAGTTGACCTTTCTTTCTCCCTTCTCCAAACAATTCTCTTCTCTTTGTTGTCCGGGCCACGCCCCCTCACACCTGTGATCCTGGAGGAGACAGATCACCTGACCACTGTTGGCTAGATGAGAAAAAAAAGCATAGGTGACATGGATATCAGTGCACCAGAGGTTAAACTCACCTCTCTGTTGCAGAGGAATTTTACTCTGCCATTCTTAAGATTAAGGCCCTTTGATTTAAGTTAGATTTTTCAGACAAATGGCCACTACACAGTCTATGCCAAAGCAACCAGACTCCATTGAAAAAACAGTAATTTTACCTCTTAGAACACGAGGCGTTGCTGGTCGTAACAAAGTAGTGAGTAAAGTGTCTCGTATCCGATAACCTCATCTCGGCTCCCTCAGTTGTTAAACTTTGCTTCCTTTGGTGTGTCTGTATCAGGAGTCGGAGGGTCAAGGCTGCCCGTTTTGCCGCTGCGAGATTAAAGGCACAGAGCCCATTGTGGTGGACCCCTTCCACCCGAAGGCCAGCGGGGCCTCCTTCGCCGGTTTCCAGGGGTCCAGCAGAGCAGAAGCTGCCTGCAACGACGAGGACGAGGACGATCGCCTGGAGGACCACCTCGTCATGAGCAGGCTGGCCTGCTCCAAGGTAAACCAAATGTGTGACAAAGAGTATGTTTGTGGGGGACAATGTGGGACAATGTGGGACAATGTGGGACACATTACCGAGACTGAGAGGCAAATCTTGTTCGAATTTCTATCTAACTTAAAAAATAAACATTTCTATTCTGCCCCTTATCTTGTAACATCTCTATGCTTTGCCTGAATGCATCCAAAGATCAGTCTTGAGCCGCACGTTTCTTGTTAGACTCACATGAACTGTGTCGCTTCCTGTTGCATCATCGCTATGTGCCATGCAACATCTACAAGGCGGCGTTCACGTGTTGCGTCTAAAAACACATGGAAAACAGCAGCCGTGCCGCTTTAATCTTTTTATCCAAGGTGTTTGGGAGGTTGCGCTCCTCTCCCGCCTGCCGTTACTAAGCAACCAAAACCTGCACGCTGCGATGACGATGATGATGATGAAGTTGCGGTAATTTAGCGGTAAAAGCCTCACTGACTAAACTAAACAAAGTCAAAACAAAGATAAATGGATTTCCAGCATCGTAAATCCATCACAGAATCTTTACTGCTCGATTTGTCTGTCAGTTTGGCTTCAACCGGATGTTGTAACGTCCTGGGACAGAACTTAAACTTAACTTTATTAGAATCATAATATACATACAGGTAAATACATACACATCTCCATATATTTACTGATATATACGGAAGAAAGAAAAGATATCTGCTGCCTGTGTTTGGTTGTTCCTCGTCGCTTTTGAGCGTGCCTTCCATGCGTCTACATTGACATCGATGGATTTGAGGGTGCAAAAAACGCGGCATGTGAACGGCCTTTAAATGTATATGTGTGTGTGTGTGTGTGTGCAGGTAGAGCGCCCACCATCTCCAGTGTCTCAGCTGCCTCCGGTTCCCCCCCGACTGGACCTCCTGCAGCAGAGACCCTCCAGCTCCCACAGCGCTCAGGCTCAGGGAGCAACGGCCAAGGTACGTGACCAAACCTTTAATCTACTGCCAGCCGTACTAACACACCTCTCACCTCTCCGCTGGTTAATAACACCTCCATCCTCTCCTCCCTCCACCACAGATAGCAGCCACTCACAGAGACAAGCCTCTACCTCTGCCTCCCTCCCTGAGAGAGTTGCCCCCTCCTCCCCCTCCGGAGCGCCCCTCGCTAGTCGGCCAGGACTCCAGACTCCAGAGGAGGCCGCTACCCTCCACCCCCGACCAGCCCGCCTGGGCCTCCAACTACATGGTCCCGCGTCCAGTAACCAAGGCCCTGTCCTCCTTGTCCTCCGCGCCTCAGAGCAACGGGACCAGCGGAGAGGGAAGCAAACCTCAGGCGGCTACTAACGCCGTCTACTGCCTGGCTGCAAGGTACGGTTGTGCTGCCGTAGGACAAAAGTATAGTTACTATTTTTCATTCTAAGTCATGGTGTGACCTCCCTGTCCTGGACAGACAGGCATCAGCTTTTAAACATGATGGTTTCCATTTGAAGTCATACCCATTGGCATGGTGTAAGGAAAATATGTGAGGAAGTCAAGTGAGTCATATCTTCTAAAATATGCAGCATGATGTGCACCCTGCTGGCATATTACAAGCAAATTTACCCTGTTTGGATTTTAAGTACCGTTTACACGATGCTAGAATACAGTAGATAGTTACATAAAAAAAGAAACATGCACATAAATGGCATACATTTCTCTTCCATCTTCTTAACATACAAAGATATATACAGTATAAGGGCTGGCCCGAATATCAGTTTTTGGGCTCCGGACCTTCGGTAGTAATCTATGACGCGCAGGATTGCGTTACCAGAGGAGCACTTTAACCTCTCGGTTAGTCTGCAGCACAGACTCATGACATTAAAGCAGCACGATTCCTCTGTCACTCAATCAGAGGCTTCCCCCACACATGCTTTTTTGAACCAAAATGTGTCATGATGAGTGCACGAGTGTTGGTTTTAAGTCACGTTTGCGGGCCCTCTCTCCCTAAACGGCAGTGTTTTGAGGCTGCTATCTCCACTGATCCTGTCAAGGGAGATACAGGGAGATGTCAGGGAGATACAGCTGAAAGCTTTGGGAGTAAACCTTGAGTTTAGATATTTTTTTATCACAGTATATGTTAAGTATTCTCAAGGTCAAGACTGAATTTACACACTCAAGTGTTGTTGCATGTTTTTGTGACCTCTTGGGATAACGGGAGAACCTGATTTTATAAACCACAAATGGAAAATGTCTGTGTGTTGTCTGTATATGATCAGATCTCTGTCGGCGTCAGCGTCGGCGTCGTCGAGCGGGGAGAAGCCGTCGTCTGACAGCGAGGAGAACGAGTACATGAGTCCCACCTCTCTTCCTGCCTCCGGAGCCTCCTGGGTCATAACGGGCTCCTTGGTGCCTCCTCCTCCGGTCCAGGCAAACCACCACAATGACATCAGGTAAACGGGAGGTCAGGCGGTGGTGAAAACGCTCCCCGTGGATCAATCACTGTCCTGAAATGATCATGAAGTATTTATCAAGTGTCTCAATGTAGAAATCAGTGCTTGGACCAAAATGTTCAGGATGGGAATAGAACAAAATTGGTGTTTATCCACTTTTAGAGCTTTTCCACTACAATGAAATAGGAGGCAGCCTTTCACCTCTTCTCCTACTGGACTGAATGCTGCAATAATGTATCTGGAGCAGTATTTGTTTTGTCCACCAGGGGGCTCTGGAGCCTCAGTGTTGTTTGTCCATGGACGTCCTTGTTCCGAAACCCAGAAATACCTCCTTTACACTTATTCACCGTGTTTCTCCTCCTTGGGTAAATAATTTAAAGGCGATGACGCAAATGCAACGTGTGACAAAGAAGGCAGCGATGTTACTCAGCTTGTTGCTTTGATGAAATGATGACATTAAATTAAATAGAGGACTAAAGGAAGGATGAATAGAAAAGCACATTAGATACAGTACAAGAGGAAGAATGAATAGAAAAAAGCTTCTGAAATGATAACAACCAGTGAGCAGAGAAGCAGTGGCAGCACTGGCTGCATGCAGAATTGATGCAGCTTGAAATTCAGTACCATTAGCATCATTAATATCTTAGTATTATTAGTGATATTTATGAGGCAGAGTTGGAAAGATGCAGATTAAAAAGGCGTGTGTCATCAGAGGATGTGAAGTAGTGTTGCTTGCAAAACCCTTTTCTGCATGCAACATAATAAATAAATATAATAAAGTTTGTTGTTTTATAGACTTTATGCTTTATTCTGGTTAAATTGCTGTTAATCTTAATTTCAGATCCAGCTAGACAACTTTATTTTTTAGAGAAGACTACATTTTGTGTAAAGACTGGACATAAATGACTAATAACACTCTAAATTATTATTTTTCCTCTCCCTCCGTGTCCCAGCAACGAGGTGGTTGACAGCGACTTGGAGGACCCCCAAGTCTACGAGTCCATGTGTAACATCCAGGCCCAGGCTGGATCCTCTGAGACGCCACCGCCCTCTGACCTGGGTAACAGTCACACCTCATTATCTCTGTCCTAACGGGAAACAAAGGGGGATATTTTACTGTTTTACTCTTAAACTTGTATTGTGTATATTGACTACAGGTGTTTGTTTTTCAGACCTCCCTCAACTTCCGGCTGCGGTTCTCCAGGACAAGAAGGAGGAGACCAGCGAGGAGGACATTTACGAGTACGACTGTCCCAGACCGGTCGTCCCTCCCGCCCCCACCAGAAGAACGCTGTCGGATATGGGCGGTCCTTCAGCCGCCTTCAGCTCGCTCAGCATCGACAGCGCAGTAGAAGCCAGTATGTATTTCTACAAATACTGTTTTAAAGTGATACTCTTGAAGATCATCATTTAAATAAATGTCTGTTAAGAAACTATCTATCGCCAGAGCTAACAGCGCTAACAACAGCAACAGTGCTGACAGAGCTAGCTACGCTTCCGCGACGCCACCAAACCTCTGTATTCCCTCATGTACTTGAATGCAACACAATGTTCTCCACCTATACTGACTGCTGTCTACTCACCTGTGTGTTTCCAGGTATGTTTGCAGCAGGCGTCGACCATGAACGCCCCCCCAAACCTCTCCCACGACGAGCCAACTCCGACCGACGGCCTCGGCCTATAAACCGTGAATATTCTGCTCCATTGCCAGACCTCCCCGGTCCCTCCTCCTCCTCCTCTGCCTCCTCTTCTCCTCCTCCTCCTCCTCTTCCTTCCGGCAGCCAGACCCTAAATGGGGAGATTGAATGCCTGATGTCGCAGGGCTACTCCATCCAGGACATCCAGAAAGCCCTGATGATCGCCCAGAACAACCTGGAGACGGCCAAAAACATCCTCCGCGAGTTCGTCTCCGTCTCCTCGCCGGCGCACATCGCCACATAGTCGCTCCAGGGGCACGCCAACCCCTCTCTGTCTCGTCTCTGTCTCCACTCTGTGCCATTATCATGGATAGCATTTACCAAGCACTTTTCCTGCAGGGCCACAACTTTACTCTGAGGAGTAATGCTGCGTTCACATCATATCAGAAGATGCAGACGACGTTCTATGGCTGTATTCGAAACCTCCTACTACACTGGTAGTACAACCTCATACTATACTAGTAGTACGTACTGATTTGGCCAGAATGTAGCATGCAGTATGCGAACAAAAGCAAAATCTACAGTAGCCAAAAATACCCAGATGTCGTACTGATTTCGAAAAACATCTCCAGTCTACCTCGCCTACTGTATTCCACAATGCAAAGCGCTGGAACGGTACAGGCTATGGTTACAACAGCAGCCAAAAACGGCTAGTTTTTTACATTTTTCGTAGCTATTTCATCACTTTTGAGGCGAGAAATCAACTGTGTAGATTATTAATATCGGCAGTTTTACAATATTAGATGGTGAATCGAACATTTACTCCGACGTTATTGGAGTTTAGAAGCTCCACAAACTGCCGTGACAGCTAACTAAAGCCTGCCGGGGTCGCTACCTCGTCAGCTGGACGGTCATGCTCACAGACTGCTATGAGCTTGCTAGAGCTCTCTAGAGACCGGTCTCGTAGACGAGGGGCTTTTTTTTCCTTGTTGACGGATAGTTGTACGTATAGTGGTACGAGTTCAGTTTTTTGTCCAGTGCTTTAAGAGCTTTTTTAAAGGCTAAATCCTGGTCTAGCATACTGCAAAATACATCGCTTTAACTCTTTCATACTACTCAGGAACACGGTATGTACTGTATACTGCATACTGAGTTCCTCAGTAGTATCTAGTAGGTGGTTTCGAATACAGCCCTAGTCTTTGAAACATCCAAAGTCATTTCTAACAAACGGTGAACATGTTACTTGCTTTTCTAAGTGGAGTTTCAGTGTGAAAATCTATTATTTTGATTACCTTGGACTTGCCAAGTGACATTTAAGCCTCAAAATCTCTTGTTTACTCGTAATCGCCACTTGAAGATTGAGGTTTTTTGGCTCCCGAGAAGAAACGGACGGTTCAAACGTTCGGCGCAGGTTTGTTTAAGGAGCAGATAAGTCCGATATGACGTGAACGCAGCATACACGGAGAATGGAAAGCCTTTTAATGTGAGCTCTCTGTAGCCAAGCTTTGACCCTGTCGTACTTTGCTGAGGTCCACTCGTGCCGTGGCGTCGTTTCCCCCTCAGTCTCAGAGTACTTCCTCTCATTAAGCTAAGTGTTGAAGCTACGGCGACTAGCAGAGGGGGATCGTTGTTCTTTCCGACTCCCGCTGCCGGCAGCCGCTCAGTTTGGTGCTTCTTGGCAAATTTGTGGCGTACGAATATGTAGCGACACGGTCGGAAAACTTAGTGATTAACTCTGTGGTTGTGTGCGCTCAGTGCTGATGAATGTGAATGTTCAGTGCAGTATCGCAGGGCTTCGTGTCGTACGCTCTGTTTTCTTTCGATGGTATTTCGACAAAGTTGACTCCGTATTTTCCTCTCAGCTCCCGGTTCAATGATGGTTCCGTAATGAAATAACAAGTTTTAATGTTTAAGCACTCCTAACTTGTTGTGCTGTGTGTAGTACTAACGACGGCTGGAAGTTTATTTTTGTCATTTAATTCCATGATTGCCTGCCACCGTCTCGGGTGGTCTGACACTGAAGGCTGGTTTATTTACTCAAAATGCTTCTCTATACTCGTATAATTTCTTACTAATAAGCAAAAAAGGACTTTAAAGGAATAGTTTGGGTGTTTTGAAGTGGGCTTGTTGGAGGTACTTAGCCATAGTTTGTGTATTACCTACAGTAGATGACGGTCAGTATCTTGCCGTCAGAGAGCTCTTTCCGACAAGGAACTGAGTACCTCCTGGTATTCCGACCGTCATCTACTGTAGGTAATACACTGACTTTGTATAAGTACCTCATTTAATCCCACTTCAAAACACCTGAACTATCCCTTTTTAACATGTGCTTGTAGATTTCCTCTCACATGTTGATGTGATTCAGCTCAACATCACGTTATTCACCCAGAAGAACAGCTGAGGGATCAGATTGAAGGGATTTAAACTGAGCTCTAAAGCTGAAAGCAGAAGGTGGTCGTGCGGACTCAGGTACTGAATGTAATGAACGAACAGATGATATAATGTTGGCAGTGTTGTGGACGAGCACTAAACTCACGACACGTTATTATAGAAACATTCCAATGACTGGATTTTAGTCACTTTACCCGCATTAGATTTACAAACAGCCACTTTATTTTATATTTTAGTTTTACATCGTCGTGCAACTCTGGACATTTCAGTCCCTCAGCGTTTTATAGAGTTTGTCGCAGGATGAAAGTTTAAGGGACTAGATGTAAGATCAGAAATCGCTTGTTAACAGTGACACATGTGGCCGTTAAGTCAACGACAGTCAGCGTCCTGTTGCTCGCGTTACGTAGACGACGCTCAGTCTGAGTCAAGTCTCAAGTCCTTTATTTTAAAGTTATTCGCATCCAACAAAATCTCCAAATCAACAGGTGAAATTATAACAAGAGTAAACTATAAAACATCCTGTTAAGTTGTGGATTTCTCAGGTTTTTAGATTTCTTTCCAGTGGACCAACAATGAGCAGCTGTCAGTCGCAGCTCACTGCCAGAAACGAGACAGGACTGAGTTCACGTTCACGTTCACGTATAAAAACACAGACAAATATGTCTGAAGAGTCACGTTAAACTACCGAGTGCAATTTCCTCCCTTTTTTCCTTTCCAAAATAGATCCTCACTTCTGCAGTAACATGTAAATGTGCCTTCTGTCAATCACAACCTGCACATGCCGACAGCAGACGAACCAAAACAAAAACAGTTCCTCCACATTTACGGCTTCAATTAAATCTACAGTTTAAGTTTTTAATTGGAGCGTTTGTCTCAGATATTCACTTTCAATAACAATATATATATCAAGAGTTTGGAGTTGGGTGATATGCAGGCGGCGTCACGGGAGAAAAACAGATAATTAGAGCCAAACCAGTAACGAAATCGATATCTGAGAGTTTAATAAATGCAATAGTTATTAAGATGGACATTTTACAGCTTGTTAGTGCTCCCTGGTGGACAAATGATGTTATGGCGACGCGGTTTCGTACGCTGTATTCAGCAAAGGAAAAAAAAAAAATGCAGCCGTTATCTTGCTTGTATGTTTTTTTGCTATTATGAGGTACTATTTACTAATTCTAATATATACTATGTCATAATAACATTTCTTTTATTATTTAATGAATGCAATGTGCAACCGTACTTTGCCGTTTCTGTACTGCAGACTTTAAACGTCGGTACTAGAGGTGGGCGGATCGATACTACCGATACGAAGTCTTGTTTTGAGTATCGGCGAAGTCCCGCTCCTTCCGGTGGACCTCCAAGGGACTTTTTTTTTTTTTGGAAAAAATATGAACGGTAGTCAACGGAGAGAGACAAATAATGTTTGATCCTGTTTGAATTGTGCCACGAATCGCACATATGATGTTTTGCAGACTGTGAAAATACGTAATTAGAAAGATGACACACCCAAAAGTCACATATGAGACGTCTCTCTCTCTCTCTGAAGTTACGATTGAAAGGGGTCTCACTCGTTCTTTCGCTCCCCGCCTGATAAAAATTGTCGCTGGTTAAAACACACCGCGTTACATCTGTGCGTGGTTATAGCTAAGTTAGCTAGCGAGCTAGTGTTGGTAACGTATCTTGTGCGAGACGAGAGATATAGTTCACTGAGCGGTTTCACACTAAACTAAATGATACTGCCACAAACCTACGACAACCTGAGACTTTCTTGACTTGCAGAATTATCTTTTAAATTGACAAACATCATATGTGTGATTCAAACGGGATCAACAAATGATTTGTCTCTCTCCATTGACTACCGTTCATATTTTTTTCCGAAATAAAGTCCTATGGGGTTCACCGGAAGAGGATATATAGGATCAGTCCAAACAAAAATGGATCCATCACGTTAGATCACACTGTTTTTAGTGCTGCAATTAAACATGCATGTGATGAAGTCATTAAAGGTGCAGTGTGTAGGATTTGGCGCCATCTAGTGGTGAGGTTGCAGATTGCAACCAACTGAAACTCCTCTCGTGTGCCAAGCGTGTAGGAGAACTACGATGGCCGACACATAAATGTGAAAAAGTGAATGTCCCTATTTAGAGCCAGAGTTTAGTTTGTCCGTTCTGGGCTACTGTAGAAACGTGGCGGCCGGCTCTGCCAAAGAACGTATTTTGCCAAGAAGTGAAAGTCAATTGTTCGTTTCATTGCAACATTAGCGCCCGGCAGCAAAGCTACGCTTCCGCCATTTTGGACTGAAAGTGACTACCAGACGGCAGTAAAACAGCCACCTTAAAAAATTACGCACAAAAGTAAAATAAGTAAAATATTCTAAATATAATAAGTGTTTTCAGTCCAAAATGGCGGCTGTTGTCAATAAAACACCAGAGTTTCATCTCTTCTTTGCTTCTATACTCTTTGGCTCCATGAAGAGGACCCGCTCCCTATGTAGATACAGTATCTCATTCTAAGGTAACGGAAACACAATTCTTATTTTCGGGTGATCATACACTAAAGAAAACATCCGTTTCCGCCAATAGATTTCCCTAAATGCTACACACTGTTCCTTTAACAGAGAATAATATAAAGAAAAGTCTTGCATTTGGGAAAATTATTATTAATAAATGCACTCACCTCATAAATCAAGACATATTAGCTGCTTTTAACAATAAAAAGTATCGATATCGGTGATTGGATAGAAACCAGATAGCGTGGTATCGCCCACCTCTAGTTGATAACTGGTATATTTGTCAGGCTGCAGATTTTAATTTGATAGATTTCTCTTCTAAAAAATAGGTCTGAAATACGTCGACGTGTCTGTAGAATCCAGTCATGCTTAAAACAAAAGTTTGCTTAATGTGTTTAAAGTAGTAAAGAAACATACTAGGAAAAGCAGTAAAACCTCGTGTCCCTGCTGATGTAACGGAGGTTTGGTGAATCTGAGTCTCGCTGTGATTCCACTGAAATCTTGCAGCTTTAATTTGCCCCGAACCAGAAGCATGTTAAAGCAGCACGCCGCCCCTCAGCTCGCGTTGATCTACAGAGAATGTGTCGTCAGTGTTTGAACAGCTCTAACGGGGGACGAACTCTTGACCGTGAAAAGTGGCGCCGTGTGAGGAAACGCTCGTGTTGAATCACTGCCGGAGGCGCCGCCGTCTCTCTCACACGCACTTTCCCTCAGAGTCACTGGTAATCTCAGCCGGTGTGTCGAGTCAGATCCACTGGTTATTAATGATATGTAATCTCGCTAACTCGCCTTTTCAACAAGAACTTGCCTACTAAAAAAAGTTGTCTTCATTGCTTTGTTATTGCCTGTGTAAATATGATTTTATTTATTGTCTTTTTAATATCCTCAGCATTTGTTGTGTTGCCATGTTTTCATGCCTAAGCCATTAAGATTTTTAATTAAACAGTATTTTCTTTAACATCTGATCTGTGTGGTTTGTTCGTAATGACGACAGGCTGTTTTACGTTGCAGTGAAACACAGTATTTGCACAAATTATTTGAAAGCATGATGGTACGTGTCCACAGGGGGCGTTTATTATCGCATTGGACGCTTAATGGGCTGCCACTAGGCATCCGATTGGACGAACGTGGGCTGCTGCTTCCGGCTTTCACACCGGAACCAACACAGCGGCTCGTTTGGAAACTCTTATATCATGAAAATAATTCAACGAAATGTGTTTCTGAAATCATTTTATGCGAGAAATAAGCCATGCAGTTGCTGAATCTTTGTTTTGGATCAACAATGTTTAGTTTAGAAGTTTCTCGGGAAGTTTCTAGAGGCAGCGAGTCGCGTCGGACGCCCGATTTGCATAAAGTAGCCTAGACCTCAACTTTATGCAAATGAGGAACTGGCGACGTGACGCCCCGTCTCTCAAATCACGCCGCCACGCTACCAGAATGCATTACACGGACGTTTTTTTCTCACTTTTTTTCAAGATGCAACTTTTTATTTTCTTTATTTTTAACACAATTATCTTTTTTTCAAGATTCAACTCTTTTTTTTACCTGTTTTTCTAATTTTTCTCAAAATGCGACTTTTTTTTCTTTATTTTTAACCAATGTTTCCTTTTTTAATTACTTTTTTTCAAGATGCAATTGTTTTCTTTATTTTTAACACAATTTTCTTTTTTCTCACATTTTTCCTTTTTCTCACATTTTTCAAGATACAACTCTTTTTCTTTATTTTTAACACAATTTTCTTTTTTTTCTTATTGTTTTCAAGATGCAACTATTTTTTTTTACCCGTTTTTCTTTTTTTTAATTTTCTCAAAATGCAACTCTCTTTTTTCTTTATTTTTAACGCTACCAGAATGCATTACGTGGCTGTGGATACATACCATAACTGCATCCCCCCATAAAACACTTTTATTGAGTCATAAACTGCTCTTATTCATCTCAGAATAAAATAATACTCTTGTTTGTCTGCAAAAGTCTCAAATTATCTACATTTAAAGGTGCAGTGTGTAGGATCTGGCGCCATCTAGCGGTGAGGTTGCAGATTGCAACCAACTGAAACTTCTCCCACTAGATGCTGCCAAATCCGACACACTGTAGCCTACCTTTAAAGCACCGCTGTGCTGTAGTACAGCCTCACAGAGCTGCTAGAACGGCTGTAGACACTCCTCACTGTCATAAAGAGGCTGTCCACAACATAGTAGAGGTAGGGCGGGTTGGCGATTCGACCCCCATGTGAGGCCATGAACGTAAAGCGCCTAAAAAGTGAGAAAGAAACATGCTGTTATCATTTCGTAGTATTGTTTTAAACTTTATCTCAGAGATATACTTGTCGTTGGCTGCTGAAGTCGTGCGCGTTAACGAACAGAGACGAGCTGATTTGTTTTGCAGCTCTGAGGTGCTTGAATTCGTTGCAGATGTGAGCTGTGTTTTCTGTCCTTCCTCCCTCCAGACTCCAGCTGGAAATCTGAGCTACTGTTGGAGTCATTTCCAGCTCGTGCTGACAGCGGTTTGGAGGCAGCGCTACTTCCTGTCTCCTCGCTGTGGGACTGAGCAGCACTGACACGGACCACACTGTGGTTCTGGTTCATGTCGAACCCTCGAGGGGGGAAAAGAAAAGCACTCGTTCATACCTCTCTGACACAAAAACAGCCTCTCTTTAAATGAAACGTTTTTATTTGGCATTATTTTTTTTGCAAAAAAATATATAAAAACAAACACAAGCATGAAAGAATCACATGTACAGTACTTAATTTACACACACTTAGAAAAAAAGAACAGAATTGCAATGTTCAGCTTCAAACTTGTTTTCCCACTGGAACAATCCAAAACATGTTGTATTAAACTGAAAAGACGAGTCGCAGGTTTACGGATCAAATCTGAAACGTTTGGCTGCACACCGCAGACGCTCGGTGTTATGGCTTCGTGCAGCGTCTCTAAACCATAATGACAGCGTCGCTCTGCACACGAGGACACGTCTCGCCTGAGGACGTCCTGTACCCGGATTATTTCTACAACACCTCGACTCAGTGGGACAAATAAAACAGAAAATCACTACTTTGTTAATGTTGCAAGTCATCTGGGCAAAATGTCTCTTTTCACAATAAACCTACACAGTGAGTCAGTACATCATATTCACAACACAGGCCTTTAAAGGAGCACACCAGAGGTAATGCATGTTTCAGATGATTTACTGTGAATCAGGCATACTGACCGTTATTCTGTAGATTAGCTCCAGTTTGTGCCTCTCGTCTATTATCATCACAGTCAAATATGAATTTGGCTGAAGAGAGAAGCTGAAGCTGAAGAAATCCCTGACGATTTTCTGTGTACAATATAAAATATTTTTAACTAATTTATCTTTTTTTCTCACTTTCTTTCAAGATGCAGCTCTTTTTTTTCTTTATTTTTAACATAATTTCCTTTTTTTCCTCACATTTTCCCCAATTTTCTGTTTTTCTCACTTTTTTCAAGATACAACTCTTTTTTCCTTTATTTTTAACCAATTATCTTTTTTTTCAAGACACAACTCTTTTTTTACCCGTTTTTCTTTTTTCTAATTTTTCTCAAAATGCAACTCTTTTTTATCTTTATTTTTAACCAATTTTTCTTTATTTTAATCACTTTTTCTTCAAGATGCAACTCTTTTTTATCTTTATTTTTGACCCAATTTTCTTTTTTTTTATCACTTTTTTATCTATTTTTGACCCTTTTCTTTTTTTTTATCACTTTTTTCAATATGCAACTCTTTTTTTTAATTCCTCCCTTTTTTTAAGGTCTCAAGGTTGACTAGTATGGCAGAACGGTCAGCAGCGCTCTATGTGAAATAAACATATGAAACATGCACCAACACTGGGACGCTTCTTCAGGCCCAACGAGCTCTCAGTGGAAACACAAAGAAAACACCAAACCAAAGAAACAAAACAAATTCAGTGTATGATGCATCCTCAAAACACAGGCACAGCAGATCACTAACCTTTGACCTTTTTCACCTTCAGTAACAGTCCAAGGCCTCCTCTAGCAGGTCTGTACACTACCATGTATTTACAAACAGTACAAGAGCTTGACAGCAGTTTGCAGAAGAAGGCTGCCAGTGTGTCTGACTGATTATCCTGCGTTTTTTTTAAGTGATTCTGGATGAAACACCTCGGAGTATTTGTCATTTTTTGGTGAATTTAAACGTCAATTTCTGCAAATATTGTTGTCAATCAAGAGTAAACACACTGGCGAGCCTTCCCTCAGTGTGACTGTGAACCAACAGTAAAGAGCCGCCACAGAGGAGCAGCTGGCGTTTTGGTCTCTGACATCACGTCCCGTCCTGAAACTCAACCTGGACTCCATGATCAACATGCACATGACCCCAGAAACGCTACACCATGAAATGAAAATCTGAGTGCCAAAATATCTTAAATAACAAAATATATATAATATATACACTTTCATTGAAAAAAAGAAAAGTCGATGATGCACACGTGAGAGACACCATCGAACGCACGCTGAACAACCGCCGAGAGCTGAACACACTTTGAGGAAACGGTACAAAACAAAATGAACGTCGGGGAAGCAAACACTCATTCAAAAGAACATCTGTACATACATACCTGTGTGTGTGAGTGTAAGGTGTGGATGTGTGTGTGTGTGTGTGTGTGTGTAATGTGTGTGTATCTACTGAATACTGCTGAGAAGAAAAGCATGATGGGGGAATGTCCGGACTGTGAGGTGGTGTTACCCTGCAGGTCTCAGATCAGTGGGAGCGTCGCTCACTCACTGACTGCTGGCTTCATGTTGTGCTGCTTCCTGCTGCACGACATCACTGATGAACCGTCAGGGACTTTACTGGAGGGACAGAGGAGGACATCAGTGTTACACCGACATTATACACACCGTCTACTAAATATTAAACACGACTAATGAGCTGTGTCAAAGAGAAATTCCTCTTTATTAACAGGTAACAAATCTGCCTACCAGCACCTCTAAAACTTGTTGGTATGTGTATTTTGTTACCTTTGGACATGCAGTAGCTAGGCTAACTTTTTCCCACTGTTTGTCTCATCTAACTCTCAGCAAGAAAGTGAATAATTATATGTCCCAAAATGTCGAACTAGAATAAAAAAGATGCCACTAAACCTCAAAAAAATATATATTTTTCTCATTTTTCTACAATTAATACAACTAATAATAAACTTTATTTATACTGCACCTTTCAACACACATTTTATGATTTACAATAAAAACAGAACACATTTAAAACACTAAGAGACAGCGTTATTATAGTAAACTGAAATTAAAACAAACATATTTTCGTAAACTCAAACTAAATAAATAAAAACTATATTCTAAAGAAAAACTAGAACCAAACTGAAACAATATTGCCTGGGTTAGTTTTTCAACTATAATAAATCGATGTGCCCCGGTAGCTCACCTGGAAAAAGCGAGACAATACCAGAGATCTGATAAATAAGTTGGGGCGAGGCCCTTCAGGGTTTTGTAAGTAATCAATAACTTAAAATCAATTCTAAGAGCAACAGGTATCCAGTGTAAGGAAGCCAGGATCGGTGAGATGTGGTCATGAGTCTAAATCCTGGCAGCAGAGTCTTGGATGAGCTGGAGGCAGGGGAGCAAGTTATCACAGTAATCTAATCGACTGGTGATGGAGGCGTGGATAGCGGTTTCCAGATGTTACCGACACGTTACGCCATCAGAATAATTTGAAAGATAAAATCACATACAACTTCTACACATAAAGACTTCCCTGTTTTTATAGAGGCAGCATGAAACACTAAGTTATGTATTATTATGATGCACGGGGCCTGAATTAGACCAAAAAAGGTGCCAGTACCATTATTCAGCAGTTGCATGACATTATCACTGTATGTGTCCTGGATATATTGATGATATATCACACTTCAAATGTATTTCTGTATGCATTTCATTACATACATCTCCACAATTTGTCCGTAAATATATTTGGTTAATAGAAACTTTTTATGTCTCTATTTATACAAATCAAAATGTACATAAAATATCATTTTGCATCAATGTTGGCCTACAGATTGAATTGGATAATGAGAAGGAATATCAAAGGAAAGTCCATAATGTAAGAGATAATACTGAAAAACACGGGAGCGTCCCTTTAAATCACTTGTATGTGTTCGTATCACGTCTAGACATCCTCGTTCCATCAGACTTTTCTGCATGCTAGCAGCTTAGTGCAGGTTTATTTATAACCATTAAATAATTGATGTAGAAGCCTGAGCCGTTACCCCTCATCCACTTTACATATCCAAATTTAAAAAAGAGCTTCTGTGAAGTTACTGAGAGCAGGATGTCCAACTCTGCATTTCCTGACTTCACATCCGTGATGACGTTCTTGTTCGCTCTCCGTGAGCTTCTCTCTAGCGTCTCGCCTCAGGACAAACTTTACTAAAGCAGAACAAACTTTAGGCTTTTTAATATTGTGAAATAATGACATGACATCACATCCATCGACAATAGCTACCTGGTCATTGGGGCCCTTCTTGTCTCCGTTGACGGCCTTTAGGAGGACAGCTTCCTCGTTCTTCGTGTTGGTCTTCATCTCCACGACGATGTCGTCTTTGGTGGTCTTCTCTTTGGTGCTGCTGACAGAGAGGACGGTTGGCTCATGTGGGATTTGCAGAGGTGCTGGGTATCATTACAAATTCTTCAGATCTAACATCGGTTAACATTGTGTTACTACACCCAGGTTTAAGCTTTTCTTACACACTACACGAGAATCAAGCTGACTGAAGAAGGAAGGACAGCCACCATCGTGAGCTGCAAAGCATTGCAAAGAGCAGTAAGAAGGACGTCGCCACCTCACGTTACCTCAGCAAAGCCACCAACATCATCAAAGACTCCACCCACCCCAGCCATCACCTAAGCCAAGGGTCACATTCCACATTTCATTAAAGGATAAGGCTCTATATTCTTGTAATTTTCAACAAATCCCACGAAAAGACCAAAACCTACAACGTGTTAGTCCGTCTCTCAGTACTCTCTAACTTCCCCGACTTGTCTGTGCACTTAAAATCTTTAAAAACAGGTTTTAATTTCTGAAAAAAGCTCAGTAATTTCCTAAATCAGCTGATTACTTTACTGGGCAACATTACTCGGAGGTAAATAGTGTGTTGGGGACTATTTTCAGCTGCGGATTAATACACATGGTTGGTGTTCAAGTGAGTATTAGTGGCAGCAGGACGGTGAATGTGGGATTGAGTCTAAATAAACTACATTGTGTGTGTTCATGGTGATGAAGGAACATGTCACCCAGTGCAACAGTGTGGCTCATTGATGTGTTTTTAATGGAGCTGTATGGCACTGAGGAAGAAGAGATATCAGGCTCTGAATACACCGACACAATTCTAGTAGACTAGTGGATCAGATTTAGAAGAGGCGGTACTCACATCTCCTGTTTCCCTGAGCGTCCACAGGGGATCTTCCCCTTCTTGTGCAGGAAGTAGAGGACGCTGCCGAGGATGGCGAGCAGCAGCAGACACAGTATGATCACCACGATGATCACGCCGCTGCCTTCAGCTACAAACAACACAGAGACAGACAGAAACAGAGAAACCGCCCACGTTAGTGTCCGTCTAGCAAAGCAATATTGCGTTCCACGGCGTTCAACGGTATTTGCACCCACAAAAGAGTTCATTGTAGATCAATAAAGTTTCCGTTTATCAGCCTCCATACAAAATAAATCACTAAGGTGAGTTCAGTAGTCTTGTGGAGAACTACTCAACCTGTGGAAACAGTTGCTATAGTTTTGTAAGTGATCTCTGGAGGAGCTTTGTCAGGTCCTGGAAAATGACCCGATCCAAAAGGAAGCAAATTTATAACAAAAAGTCTCTCCTTACAAACTGAGGGAGTGAAGTTTGAACTAAAAGATGCTACAGGTTGCATTATGGGAAATGTAAGATCCAGTGGTTTTGGAGAAAACTGTCTCTTGCAAGTACTCCGATTTATGGACGTGCCGGGCTAAATGACTGGCTTTAACAACGAGGATAAGGAAACATCTGTTCTATACCTACACATTGCATTATTTAAACTATTCGATTTCTCAAGTGGCTTATTTATAACAAAGTCCATTTTCCTCGTAAATGTAAGACATAATTAGCTGTGCGTGAAATTATTGTACTTCTGTGTTATTAAAGTGGCCGAGCTGCAGAAGTCATTTATTTTGTTCAGCATCTGTGACCCATTCCTTAATAACTTTATTTAAATGACTTCATCCATTCGGGATGAAAAGCTCAGTTTTTTTCTTTTCAAAAACAAAGAAGTTACATTTAAACGTTGTAGTCTGCTGGTTCAGATTGTGATTTTCAAAAGAAAAACAATGCATTTTTTCCGCAAACTACTACAGTATGTTCAAGACCCTTGCAGTGTTTTTTTACATATTTTAATTCATCCTTTCAAGTCTAATTTCTTTTTTTTTTTGTAATAATTTATTGGGAGTAACATCAGGTGTACAGAAACATTCAAATAAAGCACAAATGTAAATGACTGTCCCTCCATATTTTGGTATTTTTTCCCCCAAAACGCCCTCCCACCCAGCCTTCATCTATTGCCAATGCAAAAAGGATAAAGAACAAAAAACAAAGTTAAATTAAATTAAAAAAAAAGAAGAAATTACAGAAAATAAAATGAATAAATAATAAAATAAAATAAATAATAATAAATAAAGTACATATTGACAGTAATAATACAGATAAAATAGGCTGATAAACTTTACCATGTACAAATGGACAAATTACCTGTTAGTGGTCATTTCGGTTTATATAAATCAAACTTTATAATAATAAAGTATATTAATAAGTATAATAAATATATACATACATTTGCATAAAGCAGCATATTTGTCCACTCCCAAGTTGATTAAAAGTATGAAATGCTTGACAAATCTCCCTTTAAGGTACATTTTGAACAGAAAAAAAATGTGTGATTACTTTACAATTAATCACGATTAACTACGGTCAATCACGTCATTAATTGCGATTAAACATGTAATCAATTGACAGCCATAATATATACATAATATCTAACATTGTCTTATTAAATGCGTCACATCATATAGTCTCAAAGTCATATTTATGCTGTGGTGTACCCTGCTAGATTTAATTACAGTTTATTTTGCCAGGTCACTGTCAGCTTTAGGCCTATTTTGTGGATTTTATTTGCTTTTCTTAGGTTGAATCATCCGGATCAGCCTTTAGAATATGATGAATCCACAAAAACTGAGTAAGACGGCATCATTTATTTTTTTTCTCTCAGTGCGATGCAATTCATCCTTAAAGTAGACCTTCTACTCCTTGTTAAGTGTGGAAGAAGCTTCTACTCTGAGGGACGTTTGTTTAAATACGGCCCCTAATGACCTCAGTAAACAAATAGAAGAGTGACCTATTATTATTTTTTAGCGCTCTAAATATATTATGACACTGTTGTTTTTAATGGTTGTGTGCTCTGTGAAACGTTCTTTATTTGCCCACTGTATTCCCCGCAGGCTAGTGAAGGTTTTAATGGCACGAAGTGACTCGGATAAAGTCAGAAAATTACCCCATAATAACAATGCCCCTCTCCAAACTTCACTGCAATTTAAAAACCCACTATAAAACACAAGACTGTCTGGAAACAGTCAGTAAAACTGAGACGCTTATTTATGTTTGTTTAACAAATTCTGGGAAATACAAATAATGTTTTTACCGCTGCAGAATCCAAGTATCATTAGAAGAAGTGTTGGTGTGCTTGAATGTGCTGGTCTTGTGATTTTTCTCTCTCTGTATCAAACAGAATATTTAATGTGCCCTCAAGCCAATCCCAAAGATCTGCCAGCAAACTAAAGACAGTCCTGGTGTAGAGTCGCTGCATGAAAATCATCAATAATGCACAGAGTCCTCCAACCCGTTCACTGTCAGACGGACAGAAGTTAAAGAAGTCTAAAGAAGAAGAAGAGGAAGAGATGATAGAGCAACGATCTTACCAGGAGAGAAGGGAGCAGCTGAAGTCACTCTGGGAACTGTGAACAAGAAGAACAATTAGAGTTTTACACACACACACACACACACACACTTCTCATGTTTAATTACAAAGAATACCCCATCTTTGTGTAACAGTATATGTAACAATACTGGCTAAAGCAGTGGTTCCCAACCCCAGAAGAGTCACAAGATGATTAAAGGGAATAAAAAATAAAAATTTTAGATACAGAAAAATCTTTTTTGAGGGGTTTTCTTACTGGATACTTTCACCACTTCAGGCCTCTAAAAACCCTTAAAGGAAACAGTCTGAAAAGCAAAGATCTAGAGTTGTGATATACCAAAGAAATTGGATGAATTAGTTGATTTAATCGGCAGATCTGTAAAACTGAGTTTCTCCATAAAGAATCACACTAAAGCGCCACTTTAAATCTTGTGTTTACCAGAGATGTGCTCATAAGTTTCTTAGAAATACGTAATTCAGCATGAAAAATAGCATAAAAAATGACTAATTGATTAAAGAAATCTTAGTCAACTAAGACCAGAACAACAGATTAGTCGACTAATCGACTAAGAGGGGGCAACCTGTCATTAACAGGTCACTACCACGGCGTTGTCCGGTCTGGGAGTTGTCCGTGACTGAAAACCAAGATGTCGACGACCAAAAACCAAGACGGTGGTGGCCAAAAACCGAGAATTTGAACCCAAATCATGATCTTTCCCTAAAGCTAACTAAGTAGTTTTGTTGCCTACACCTAAAGAAGTTGTTTCCTGTGAAGACAGAAGTTTATTTTGAAAAGATTAGAGCGGAACATTGCTGGACATTTGTAGGAAAACGTCAGAAAAATGAGGAATAACCTTTTGTAAGATACCCTATGAACCGTTGTAGGAGGATATGTTGTTTGAATGCTGCGTGCTGAAGGGCTGTGAAGGCTTAGATTGATGGTTGAGAGGTTGAGTTGAGTTCATTATAATTGCTGATACCAAATGCATACTGTAGTTAACACACACATGCTGAAGAAGACCGAGTCTGAAACCTCCATGTGTGCAGTGAACTGTTATTAATGTATGAAAACACAGCTTGGGAGCAAATTGGAATAAATGAGAACTTAACATCTTTTCATTCTATGCTTGCATGGTGGTCATTAATTAAAGCTTCAAAAGCAAAATAAGTTTTAAACTCTTCTTCCTTCATGTCATTACTTATCAACACTCTGCAGCTGCCTCAATGAACCAGAAGGCAAATATTGTGCGCACAGTAGATTAAATGTGGCTGAACCAACATAATAAGGAATTTGTTTAAATGCAAATGTTAGTTCATATTTCAGAAGATAAAATAATAATGGTTAATGACGGTTTCAAAGCCTGAATGTGGTTCCCGCTCCATCCCATAAATCCAGTGACAGTGAGAGAGAGGCTCTTACTGGCTTTGACGCTGAAGGCTTTGACTTCAGTGCCCATGTCGTTGGACACGTTGCACAGAGCGCTGATGTCCGAGGTGACTTTGACGGACACCACGCTGTAGGCCATGTGCTCGCTCGCCTTGTTCACCACCTCGTGCCAGTTCTGTAGAGAGACACACAAACAAACGCACCTTGATGATGCACATTTCTACCTCTACATCAGTCAGAATTAACTAAACATGCTCCCAAAATACTGTTACTCATCACATCTAGCAAAACTATAAAGACTATAATCTCAGATGTAGTAAGTGTAAGTAACAAGCTGCCATTACCGCGGTGGCACCTCACTTGTGCATGTGAAACTGTGAATGCAGAGTAGAAGAAGAAGAAGAAGAAGAAGAAGAAGAAGAAGAAGAAGGAAAAGGAGGAGAAGAAGAAGAAGAAGAAGAAGATGAAGACAAAGACGAATAAGTCGAAGAAGTAGAAGAAGACGAAGAAGATGAAGAAGTTGACAAAGAAGAAGATGAAGAAGATGATGATGAAGAAGAAGATGAAGAAGACAAAGAAGTAGAAGAAGACAAAGAAGAAGACGAAGAAGATGATGAAGAAGAAAGAAGAAGTAGAAGAAGACGAAGAAGACAAAGATGAAGATGAAGAAGATGATGAAGAAGTAGAAGAAGACGAAGAAAGAAAAGGAAGAAGTAGAAGTAGAAGTAGAAGAAGAAGAAGAAGAAGATGATGATGAAGAAGAAGAAAGAAGAACATGGAGAAGAAGTAGAATATGATGTAGTAAGTGTAAGTAACACGCTGCCATTACCGCAGTGGCATCTCACATGTCAACCAGCAAAACTTAGCTTTTTTAATGTCTCTTACTTTGTGCTTGTTGTCGGTTTACCTGATTATTAGGGCTGGACCCAAATATTCAACTATTTGGTTATTGTTCGTTGGGTAGGTAAACGATTTTCATTTTTGGTATTCAAATATTCGTAGCCGTATTTTTTAACCCCTCAAAATTACAAAGATGCAATAACACACCAAGACACATGGTGAGACGTATGTGGGTTGTGGAGTGTTCATGTATGTTATATGTTTGTGTTTTTATGTGTGGACTCCAAGAAGAATAGTGGGGATCCAAACAAATAAACAAGTAAACCTAATAACCATCTCTTGTGAATATCAGTTAGTCAGGATGGATACCTGGCTGCCGATGATGCTCCAGGTGATGCTGGGCGGCGGATGACCCTGAGCCTCACAGCTCAGGTTCACCATCCTGTCCGTCGCCTCCTCCAGCTGCACCTCCTGCTCCACGCCCACCAGCTGGGGAACACCTACACAGACACACATTATTTATATATAAGTATAGTCCATCATATTTTAGTAACAAGCCTGTTGTGTTGATAAATTCAGGATAATGTACATTTCCACAGTGCTAATCTATCAGTATAGTACAACCTCAGAGTCACCACTCTGCTGCTCTGAGAAGCAGAAATACTGTTTTTATTCTCTAACTCTTTCCTGTCACTTTTGGTTCACTGTTAAGCTACTGTCAAATTGAACTTGACACTTCCTGCACAGATGCTTCACATTAAAAGCCCTCCAGTGGTCTGACAGGGGAACAATCCTCCTCTCTCCTGGTTTGAAGGGAAAAAAAGCTCACAACTCTTTATTTCAAGCTTGAAAGATCGGCACAAATCCAAACTTCACCTGGCTGACACTTAGTAAGTAGTAACGGAAACAGGTGTTTTAAATCAGAGATGTCAGGCAGAAATAGTGTCACTAGAGAGGCCGTTCATAACCAAGAAAAGACCTCCGACCAAGACACGGCCACATGTCGAAAAACATGCACGAACAAACTACAGAAATACAGTAAATATCTAAGTCAAAATTTTGCATGTGAAACTGTGACTGCAGAATAGAAGGAGAAGAAGAAGAAGTAGAAGAAGGAGAAAAAGAAGAAGACCAAGACGGAGAAGTAGAAGAAGAAGCAGAAGAAGACGAAGGAGAAGTAGAAGAAGTAGAAGAAGATGAAGAAGAAGACGGTGAAGAAGTAGAAGAAGACCAAAATGAAGAAGTAGAAGAAGCAGAAGAAGACGAAGGAGAAGTAGAAGAAGTCGAAGAAGACGAAGTAGAAGAAGACATAGAAGAAGAAGAAGAAGAAGAAGAAGAAGAAGGAGAAGAAGGAGAAGAAGAAGAAGAAGGTACCATAACATCAACATCTATTTGAATCCTAAATGCCGACTTTTCCAACTCAGCAAAGCATAAAAACGTTTTTTCAATATTTTGTTGTCGTTTCTTCAAAAGGTGGATAGAAGCTTCACCTAACGACACAAATTTAATTTTGTGTTTAAGGCAGAAGACTTGAGGAAAAAGTCTAAAATAATTTGGAAGCATCTTTTGGCATCACCAGTAAAGAGAAGTTGTAAAGTGGAGTGGAGTGTAGATGACGACTGACTGACCTTGGACAATGATGTGGACGGAGCCGCTGGTGTGCAGGGCGGGCAGCGAGGGAACGGTCACCTCACACATGTACTCTCCCGTCGTCTCGTAGGTGGCGTCCTTCAGGTGCAACGTGTTCCCCACACCCACCTGCTTCCCATCCTACACACACACACACACACATAAAATCAGTGAATGAGGTGATGTTGGATATTGAGAGTGGTCAGTGTATCAGTACATGACGTAACATGTACGCACCTTGTACCAGACGGTGGCTGTTTTAAGGGACGACAGAGCGTTGCAGGTTGCAGTCAGATCTTCTCCTTTGAGCATGACCTCTGAGTCTTTAGGTACCACCACGGCCGGGTCCAAGTCTGAACACAACCAACAAAAACAAGACACATTAAACACAAGGGTGGGTGGAATTATTTCAGTTAAAGGAGTAGTTCTCCTGTGCTTATTCGCTTTCTTTTTGCTGGAGTCAGGATGTGGTTACCTTAGCTTAGCATAAAGACTAAAGACGGGGGAAAACAGCTAGTGTGGCTGCGTCCAAAGTGAAAAAAATTGCCTTACCAACACTTCTAAATATATGTTTTTTAAAATGTATGATTGTATATGTTATGTTTTCCTGTGTATGTGTTTGTGATGGTTCCTCACAGTGCACAGTGAGCTGCATTTCTCCTTTAACGTCGGTGGAGCCGTCGGCGTCCAGGGGGCGACACTGGTAGATGCCGCTGTCTTTCCGTGACACTGGCGACAGCATCAGCACGTCACCGTGGTTACTCTCCAGGTCCACGTCCAGCTCCTGCAACAAATACTTTTATTTAAATCCATATCGTGTTATTTGTTTCTTTACATCCGATGTGCTTTTAGGGTGAAGACATCCAAGAGAAATGGAAAACAGCATCGGATTTGTCACAAAGTTCAGCCCTGTGAGGGACGGTTGCAGACTTTAGCATTACAATGAAAAGAGGTTGACTACAGAACATTTCTGTAGTATCAGCCATCATGATAATATTTGACTGACCACTTTCCCTCCAGAGGACACCGGCTACAAAAGGCAGCCACAATTTACACTGGAGTCCATTAGGGCGAGAAACACGAGTGGTGAGATACAAACAGAATATAAACAAATCCTGAATGTTTAACTGTAACATCCAAACGCTCTTACTTGAGAGTAAAAATGAAAGCACACAAAAATGTTAGTTATATTGTTCACGGCACTGCAAAACTGTGAGTGTGTTCAACTATGGTCTCACTGCTGGAATAGATTTCAGAGATCTTATGGACATAAGTTTCCAGAAGATGAACTGTAGTAACCTTCCATCGACTGATAATGTATATGCCATATCTCTAAATATTAGGGCTGTCAAAGTTAACGCAATAATGACGTGTTAACGCAAATTTGTTTTAACGTCACTCATTTCTTTAACGCATTAACGTAACTTGTGATTTTTAGGTTGTAGCGGGTTCAGTTTTAAAGCTAGAGTGAAGATACTGGTATCATATGAAACTAGAAAACCTAATGACATAAGGACATAAAGCCATGTCAAACTAGTTTGTCACCAAGGAGTTTGAATAAAGCTCCAAAGTTAGGGCAAATTTTGGTGAGGAAAAACTGTCATAGCCATTTTCAAAGGGGTCCCTTGACCTCTGACCTCAAGATATGTGAATGAAAATGGGTTCTCTGGGTACCCACGAGTCTCCCCTTTACAGACATGCCCACTTTATGATAATCACATGCAGTTTGGGGCAAGTCATAGTCAAGTAAAATGGGCTGCAGTTTGCCATGTGATGATTTGAGCATATTGTTTTATGCTAAAGGCAGTACCTGTGAGGGTTTCTGGACAATATTTGTCATTGTTTTGTGTTGTTAATTGATTTCCAATAATAAATATATACATATATTTGTATAAAGCAGCATATTTGTCATGTTTTGAACAGATGAAAAATGGTGTCTGGGACTGAAATGCATGAGGGAAAAGTACCTTAACGTTGGAAACAATGGAATCAGGAGTTTGTGGAAACCACCTAGAGTTTGGAAACATTGGTGACTGGCTAATCAGTCGTTTTTTGAAAAGGAATAAGCATTAAGCATAAAAGCTGGAGCGCCCCAGAGGTGCTTCAGTCTGTGACGTTTGTACTCTGCTTGATCTGTAGTAAATCTATTCATATTGAATTCTGGAGTCTGTCTTGTTTTAAAAGTGTGTCTTTACTGAAGTTGTTGAATAATGTGGCTGAGGACCTGAAACCATCTGGCCTGGTTCAAGATTTTCTCCCTCACAACCACTAACTTTACACCCCTGACTGCCTAGTTAGGACACGTTAAAGTGGCAGTCAGCTGAGTTTTTGTGTTGTTGTCCACACATACAATGGGTGTGTGTCTGACATGGGAACGAGTCCCGTCAGCGTGGCCTCCGGTCTCAGACCCCGGCCTGGATCTGCAGGGTCAGAGCTGCACACTCATGTCTACACGGGGGCCCTCTGTGGGCTCTGCATATCAAAAACATTCCCTACATGTCTCCTGCGTGTCACCCTTTCTCTCTGGGGGACTTTTAGGGTGAGAAAATGCCTCCTATTCTTACTTGTTCTCTGTTGAAAACGAAGGGCGGCGGGGGGTTGCCATCACCCTGGCAACGCAGCTCCACAGTATCCCCCTCTTTGACCAAGCCCTGGGGCGACTCCTTCCACAGCTCCACCATGGTGGTGGGGTCTGGACACACACACACACACACACACACACACAGAAAATCAAATTAAGCAGGCTTATTCAGCGAGCTGCTAAAGTCACTCTACGAGGCCATTTCCATAACGCTGACAGCACAGACTGAGTCTGGCTCTGGCTGCCACAGTATCACTAATGTTGTGTTTCAAACAATGGGCCAACAGACCCATAACGTGACTGTTAAAATGCATTATTCATAATTACAAGATTTAAAAGGGGTATTCCAGCAATTTAATATCAAGACAGCAGCTGAGGCTGAAATATCTTGACGTTTACTCCCTGAAAGCTCTAAAAATATAATGGATTAATCATCAGAAGAAGAAGCAAACTTTCTACAGTCTTTTTTACAGGCTAAGTAGTACTTCTTTATAGCTATGAATTTAGAAATGTTATTGTGAAATCCCTCCTCCTACTGTACAAGTAGGTCATTGGCGATGTAAAGTCAAATCTCACGATTTATGAGCTCACACTGTTCGGTCCGATCGTCAGCTATGACCTGAGCGCTCACACTGTACGGTCCGATCGTCAGCTATGACCTGAGCGCTCACACTGTACGATCCCGTCGGCTACTGCGGGCTATTCTGGCTGTTGACAGTTGTCAATAAAGATTTGTTTGAAAGCTCCGAGGCAGGTAAAGTTTGTTTGCCAGCAGAGGTCTGTACAGGTCACAATGCTAACAAGGCAGAAACGTGCTGACTTCATCATCTGTGACATCCTCTCTGCTGAAACGTCGAAAATAAAGGGGCGCCGGGCGTATGTGGACTCGCAGGTGGTGAGGAGGACGTGGAGAGAATTGGAAGTACGCTAGCTACGTTTTTCTACATCTATTGTAACAGTTACACTGTTTTCATGTGAACTATTCCTTTAACCTAAAGAAAGCAAAACTCATTTGTAATTAAAAACCAGAGTGGTGGCTGTAACTTAATGTGGTCCACTTGGCCTCACAGCAGAAGTTGAGGTGGGGTGTCCCAAAGATGGAAGCTCTTTGCAGTGATTATTTTACCTTTATATTCTGGGACAACTGATGTGATAAAACATGACAGAAGGATAAAAAGGCTCAGTGATAACTCACAGTGAACAGTGATGTTGATGCTGTTGGACTCGACCGTCCTGATGGCTCCCGGGACAAAGAAGCTGACCTCACAGGAGAAATGAGCGTCCTTGTCCTCTTTAACCACCTTGTACTCCAGAGTGCTCTGGACGGAGTAGAAGTTACTGGACTCCCGCGTCACCAGGATCAACACGTTCACATCTGGAGTATATGGACAAGACAATATAGATACTTAACAATGGACCACAGCCAATACTGATAGATACATTAGGGCCCCAAATACACAATGAGACACAACTTATGATAGTCTTTGCGCTCTCACAAAATGCAAAAACTTATGATAGTCTTTGCGCTCTCACAAAATGCAAAAACCTGCTAATGTTTAGTAGGTAATGTATACCACTGTTTCCATTTTAGGTCAGAGTGTTATAGGGATGTCATGGTGAGGAAATTTGCTGGTGCTTTTTTTTCAAACTTTTTTTTCAGACATTTCTTTAGATCTTTTTTTCTGAGATTTTTTTCGGACATTTTTCAGACATTTTTCAGATTTGTTTGTCTGACATTTTTCAGATCTTTTTTTTCTGACTTTTTTTTCGGACATTTTTTTGGACATTTTTTTCGGACATTTTTTCAGACTTTTTTCAGATCTTTTTTTCTGACTTTTTTTTCAGATATTT